>BQNB010181823.1:0-12557 GCA_026074375.1 Tanacetum coccineum
GAGCAGTTCTACCCCCGGTATTTCTCTCGATGTTGCCGAACTTAAAGATATGGTAAAAGCCTTACTTCTCAATAAGAAAAACTAAACCCCAGCTCCCGCTCCCGTAAAAGCGGTCGAGGAAAGTTGTGTTACTTGTGGTGGTGCTCATTCTTACCGAAATTGTCCCGCCACTGATGGTAACATTTATCGTGACAATATTCAAGAGTACGTCTCCCAATCTGATGCAGCTAATTTCAATCAAGGAATACCGGTTACCGAGCCCCGATTGCTAATCAAATTCGACCTCCCGATTTTCCTCCCGTTCAACAAAACCAAGGAAATAACCAAAACCGTTACAACCAAAACCGGGGGAATAATTACAACCAAAACCAAATTTATCGACCTCTGATTAATCAACCCCCGGTTCACCAAGCTCAACCTTACCAAGCTCTGGCTCCTCAAACACAAGGTGTGACGAAAAATGATTTTGAAAGCTGCGTCAAAGCTAATGATGCAGTTATGAGGATCATGCAAGACCAAAACCAAAATTTGAAAAATCAAATGACCAATTTAACGAACATGCTTTTCAAGTTTGTGAATTCCAATACCATTTCTACTTCAGGTTCAGGGACACTCCCTAGTAATACCATTACTAACCCGAAGGTAGACTTGAAGGGTATAACCACCCGAAGCAGTGTTGCTTATCAAGGACCCACGATTCCTACTACTTCTTCTTGACCTCCTAAAGTAGTGGAATGTGAAACCGAGGTGACAAAGGATACGGTGCCTCCTACTAATAACGGAAGTACCAAAGACGTCCAACCTCCAGTTGTCCAAGTTCAACCTCATGTACCAAATTCTGAGCCCGCTGTTGCTCCCGTTAGTGCTCTGATGCCAAACTTGAAACCATCAATTCCATATCCTTCGAGACGTAATGATGAAAGGCGCCGTGAAAAAGCTAACGACCAAATTGAGAAATTTTACAAAATCTTTAAAGATTTGAGTTTCAAAATTAGCTTAGCGGATTCTTTGATTCTTATGCCAAAATTTGCCTCACTCTTAAAGCCTTAATTGGAAACAAAGAAAAATTAAGTGAAATGGCTAGAACTCCTTTGAATGAGCATTGTTCGGCGGTCATCCTCAACAAGTTACCCAAAAAACTTGGAAACCCCGACAAATTTCTAATACCATGTGACTTTCCCGGAATGGATGAGTGCTTAGCCTTGGACGATCTTGGCGCTAGCATAAATCTCATGCCATTATCCATGTGGAAAAAGCTTTCTCTTCCCGGGCTCACTCCTACTTGTATGACTCTTGAACTTGCAGACCGTTCGATTACCCAACCAATCGGTATCGCCGAAGATGTCTACCTAAAAGTAGGAAAGTTCAAATTCTCGGCCGACTTTGTAGTCGTAGACTTTGATGCAGATCCCCGAGTACCCCTAATTCTCGAGAGATCCTTCTTAAAGACCGGACGTGCTTTTATTGATGTGTACGAAGGAGAATTAACTCTTCGTGTTGGAAAAGAATCCGTCACATTCCATCTTGACCAAACTTCGAGATACTCCTCTAATTACGATGATATGACGGTAAACCGAATCGACGTTATTGAAATGGCTTGTGAGGAGTATTCTCAAGAAGTTCTTGTAACATTTCCATATTTTCAGGTCATTTACGACGTCATATATTTCACTAATTATTATTATTATTATTATTTTCTCTTACGTGTTTACTTTTAATTTTATTAGTTAAGTTAAATCGCGTAAGCTATAAATTATCAATTAGCGTAAACGGACACCAAACGAATTAAAGTTTTCGTCAAGCGAGCAATATATTAATTTTACGAAAGTAATAATTAACTTTTTATATATATTTTTTTTATTGGTTACGTAAATTGTTTACGTTTCGCGATAAATTACGTTTAAGCATACCCGGAACCAACAAAATTAATCTACGCTTCAACAAATACGTATGTTTATAACAAATGCTCAAAGTTTTGTAAAACTTTACCTACATTCATCACTTGAGCCGAATTTACCATAAAATAAATAAACCAATACATACACTTTATAAAAACTCTTCATTTCACTTACCAAATCAAATAAATACTCTCTTTTCCTCCTCCCTAGCTCACGGCTCAAAACCCTTAATACATACAACCCATATAAATTTTTATACCACTTATACAAGCATACACACAACATATCTAAAACCTACTAAGATGGTTTGAAGGTTAGGTTAAGTATTTTCAAGTGTTGAAGCAAAGAAAGTAAAATTAGGGTTTCTTGAGAAATTAAGGTTTCTAATCTTGCAAGCTTGGTTTAAAAATCTAAACAAGGGTTTAGGTTATATTTCTCATCATCAATCATCACCATAAGGTTATCTAAAACCCTTTATGTCTTTACATTTATCATTTTATGTGTATATAAGTTCTATGTAGTGAAATCACCATTAGGTTACTTTTAAACATGTAAAACATATTTTGCTTGTTCCCCCTTTCGATTATAATTTTGTACACATGATTTCATGTGTTATGTGGTTGATTAAAATTATGGGACTAAGACCCTAAGGATGTAATAAATGGATAATAATTGTTATAAAGGAACTAGTAACAAGTGGTTTAAACTAAAAAAGGTGATAAAATACTAGTTTTTTAAAACTATTTTTCTAAAAATATTCAAAAGTTGTTGTTTTAATTCGAAAAATAAAGCCTTCATTTTATATTTTTATAAAATACTACATGTCATGACGATTCCAAAATGATAAGAAACTCGAAAAACCGATTTATAACGAAAAAGATACGACGATTTCAAGTTTACGTTAAATATATACTTTTATAAAAATTACTATTCACCACAGAAACTTATATTTATTACAACATCAATTAATGATAAAAACTTTTAAATACGAGAACGTACTCGAAAGAATCGCTAAAAACGGAGTTAAAACGAATAAGTTACGACATTTACGATAACTAAAACTATAAAAATAACTTTATAACTGGTGTGAACAGTAAAAAGTACTGTTCACCAGTAGGTCCAAAGTTTGAAAATGTTATATTTTGATAACTGTTTCAATACGAAGGGCGTGGAGTAAGAAACAAAAGAAACGGACTAAACAGAAAGTTACGCCAGTTTTATAAGTTACTTATTACCAGTTTTGCTTAATAATATATGATTTCACTAAACGATTAGATGGTGATGTGCTATATAGAATTATTGTGGTGTTAGTTATCAAAGTACTATATTACTAGGGAATTCTAAATGTAGGGTCCTCATTCGCGGGTAGCGTATCGTACGAGTTGTTGGTTTAACCATTTAAAGTGTCCTTGTTCCTCCATACGTCATACATAACCTCTTAATTATGATAGGCTCGAACGATTGTGGTATGAGTTACGAGAATATAAATTAATTATGCGATGCTATAAATAATCAAGTGTTTCAAGTACTTATAGACCTATATTGGATTAGCGTGCATTTCTCGGTATCCGGCTATCTAGTGTCGACGCATTTTCTTTTGTGAATACATTGGTTCGAGGTCGGTACCATTCACGTCAAGGTGAATTTCAAGTATGCCCCTTTTTCTACTACTTGTTTTATTAAATTCATGGGAGATTACATGCTTGATTTCTTTGGACACACAAGTGTTTCAATAACTAATATAGCTAATTCTCTGATAATACATTTATTGCCTATAGTACCCGTTTCTGCCGCTAGACCCCTTTTATACATCGAAACGTTAGAATACCTGCTCGCGGTATTGACGCATTGCCTAGTGTTAGGGTATAGTCTATCGGGCTGACCTCTACGTCTGGCCTTTGAGTGTTCTAGTTGACCATTGACGCTATATAACATTTGAAAGAAAATTCGTAGGATGTTTTTCGGCAACATCTGATATTGATGAAGAAATTCATAGGATATTTTAGTACCATCTGTTATCCATGTTGGAGGCACAACCACTCGAGTACTGTTTGAATACAGTTTATTACTGTTAAGGTTCTCGGTGTCATGAGCTTGACTTTAGGGCAATATATACATGTTTTAGACAATTGAATGTGTTCTAGTCTACTATTACTTTGATTTGTGGTCCATTCTTTTTCCTGATAAACCTATGAATTCACTCTAACAATTTTGGTTGACGTTTTAGCATGTTTTAATCTCAGGATGCGTGACTTTCTAAATAAGCTATGGATGGCGAGCTAGCATGTTTTTTCTTGAATATTGCTGTTGTTTTTTTTTCTTTCCTTTTTTCTTTTCATATGTTTGTGCGGATTATCCTGCTTTAGAGGGATTCGAAGGATTCTTATTTTTCGTAAATTCTATTGAAACTTTTGTTTTTCTTATTTTATAAAATCTTAATGTTCTTTTTTATCAAAAACTATTGAGGACCTAACGTGAAAAACTTGATATTTTGTTAATGACATTGAATGATTCATTATTTTTTATCGTTCCATTTAAGGTCGGTCGTTTTCTATTTATTTTTTTTTGTACTTTGACGTAGCACCCCATTGTTATCTTTCCGCTGTGACCTGATTTTTGGGGGGTGTTACAGATGGTACCAGAGCCAAGGTTATAGGGAACTGGGCATTTTTCAAAACCTAGTCTATAACCACAAAGTTTAAAGATTTTTTTTCTTATTTTTAAAATGCGTATCCTTATTCGCTTATCGATATCCGCGCGCATATTCCCTGATCCTTACTTACTTTTCCGATTGTCATTATTGCATTATATATAATCTTAGATATATAATACTTGGTTTAAATTCGATCTCTTACGTCTATCTTTTGACATATCAATATCTATTTCTATCGATCAATTATATAAATATCGACTATCTTGATTAATTTATGATATTCAATGCTTAGACTTTATCCCTTTAGGAATTCTCGCTTAAATTTCTGTTTGTACTTCCGCTTAAATTTCTGTTGTACTTTCGCTTCAATTTTTGTTGTACTGAATGATTTCAAATATCTATCAAATTAACATATTATGAAAACGTCAATTCTACTTTAACTCTCTATAATTTTTTATACAAATCACTCCCACAATTATTAGGAAATTATAACATAATTTATGACGAAAATGAGCATCGCATCGTTAGCCCTCAAAAAATTTACTTAGCCTGATCAATATGTATAATTAGGAGGGATTGCCCATCTATAGAGTAGTCACTTAAAAAACTTCTTGTCAAAGAAACAATTTTCTATTTGCATCAAGTTTGTTGTGAGTATTCATAAACGCGTTTACTTCTGTAAATCGAACCAGTAACGTAGCAAACTAAGCAGGGGGGGGGGGGGGGGGGGACATTCAACTCCACCTTACTATATAAAGTCGGACATAACAATAAAAGATGTTCACAACTGACACGTTAAGGGAAGGGAACAAATAAGCCCACTAGGAACGAGGCTTGGTCGCAACAATAGAGTTATTTTAAATCAGACTCATATATAAACACTATATCAGTAACTTTGTGTCAAGTTACTGACCCGTCGAACGTCCACTCCCCGCGCTTACTCTTTTCCCATCCTCACACGCCCCTTCCTATAAGTCTACCTCTCTCGCGCCTCATCTCCTCGCCAACACACCCCCCTAACTCCAGCGCTCTCTACGCTCCTATGTCGTATAATGATCGAGATGTATAATGCAATGGCCAGTAGACAATTGCAATACTGAGTATACGCACGAATTTGCGAAATTTGATATTCGTGACGTCTTTGTAAATGCGAGATCTAGACTAACTGAATGTAGTACAACGTTAAGCTATCGTTTTCGGCCTCCACATATCTATCTCTCACGATTTATTGTATTCTGATATGCAGTAATAAGAGTTTACATTAGTAGAAAACAATAATAGGATTAACTGTGTAAGTCGAATAGTAATATTATTACTTATACAACATATGCCTTCTTAATAATCCAAGATCATGCTTTCAAAAGAGATGCTGTAAACGTACCGATGTGACTGCTGAAGTAACTAAGTCAGTATCATGTGGCACGTAGACTTGCTTATAGTTCAATGACGGTCTAGTAATATATTCTAGATTTCCGTTACTTTCGATTTATGAGGAGATATCGTGCAAGATACATGACAATTACCGTATAGTTATAACGAGATATATTAACGGCGGTTTAGTGTCGCCAGTCCGAGAACCTCTTCAAAGAGCAGCTAGATGCTGATGATGATGTTCTATTCAGTTAATAAAAATATGTTTAGAAGATCTAAGGATAAGTTTAGAGTAATCTATTGTTTAGTTATGTGTTAACTCCAGACGCTAATTGTTGTATGTCTACCATTAGTGACAGATATTAGACATGTAATTAATCATGTTTTATGTATCATAGATACCTATAAAGGTAGTCTGGATAGATGTGTCCATTACATATAGGTGTATTCACATGATCTACAAATAATACATAATATGATAAGTAGGTGGTAATACAAATAGTGTGATTCTATGATACGTCATCTTAAGTCAGGGGAAAATATTGTTTTAACTATGTTTTAATACTCGCAAGTCTATTATTCACGATGAAAAGGATGTATCCGCGAGTCTTCTACTTCATACTAGAACCCCCGCTACTGTATCAGACGCACCCAACTATAACGATGTCAGATTACATTGTAGCAACGTAGAGTACAAGAAGCTGCATTTTTACTAGATACACCGTTGGAAAGGTGTACATGTAATGATGATGCCTCGTAATTAATTATACTAAAACGCCTTCGATGTCAATTGTGCTCTGTATTTATCATTAAACTCTCTAAGTCTTTACATATGTTTATTATTTGTTTTACTCAGTCACGCTCGTATATCGTTTCCTCTCACACCGTGCAGTACTCCTTATAATTTTAATCTAGTTACGTTGACTATCATGATGCCGTACACTGCTGAAAAGATATCATTACTTACACCTAACCACGCACATCTCTATATCCTCGGCACTCGCGTGTGTATGCACTCATATAGATCATGGAGATATATGAGAGTCTTGAAGACAAGATGTAGAACAATGATGTTATCTAGGTTTTTTTATGAAGTAGTAGATATAGTCATTGTTATTATTAGCAGTTTGTGTTTTGAGCTGTGGGTGCGATAAAAGCGTAGGAGGTGTTTAATAGCGCGAGATATTTAATTGAATGACATGTGTATTGAGGCTATCAGATGTACCATAGAGAGCGACCGAAGATACTAATGTGGGGTGCTGGTAGCGCAGGCGCCGCGCGCGCGCGCGCGGGTGAAACTGTATGCGCGCTTTCATCAGACACTCAACGATATAGTTGTCACTCCGAATCATTTATTATCACACACATAACTAAATCTCAGATGACCAAGCGCAGAAAATACGATTGAGGTGTAGTCTATATAGGAATAGGTATTACTCCGTGGTCTATGAGTTTGTACTGTTAGAGTGTCTATAATGTATTCAGGAGTATCTAATAGCGTTATTTAAAGAAGAGACTATTCCACTCTTATTTTCATGAGCTATAAATATGTGACTCGATATGTAGGATTAGACTCATTGTAAATAAAGAAGGAAACGGGCTTGAAAAAAAAATGCAACCCAAAAATGAACCGGCAACCAATCGCTAAAACGGCTTGAATTAGCTTTTTGGGCCGAACGCACCGTTCAGCGAATGACTTTTAGTATTATGTATTATGTAACAATTCGTATTTTTGATCAATGAACGACGTCATTTAATTCACTATTTATTTAATTTTTTTCTCGTACGCGTTTGCTTTTAATTTTAATTATTACGTTAAATCACGTAAACTAAGAATCACCAATCAACGTAAACGGGCACCAAACGAATTAAAATTTTCGTCAATAAAGCAATATATTATTTTTACTAAAGTAATAATTAACTTATTATGTTTTATTTTTATTGGTTACGTTTCACGATAAATTAAGTTTAGGCATTCCCGGAACCACAAAAATATTTTTACGCTTCAACAAATACCCACTTTTATACCCAATACTCAAAAATCACAAAAATATATCATACATATGCATGTATAACCGGATATATAGAGATGGATATAAAAATATCTAGTTTAAAAATACCACTCCTTATTTTCATGAGATTATGTCTCATTTATGGAACCTTAACCAATGGTTTAGATTATATTTCTCATCATCATTCATCACCATAAGGTTATCTAAAACCCTTTATGTCTTTACATTTATCATTTTATGTGTATATAAGTTCTATTTAGTGAAATCACCATTAGGTTACTTTTAAACATGTAAAACATATTTCTGCATGTGATTATAATTTTGTACACCTATTCATGTGTTATGTGGTTGAATAAATTATGGACTAGAGACCCTAAGGATGTAAGACATGTGATAATAAATGTTATAATGGACTAGTAACAAAGTGGTTAAACTAAAAAGTTATAAAAACTAGTTTTAAACATATTTTCTAAAAATATTCAAAAGTTGTTGTTTTAATTCGAAAAATAAAGCCTTCATTTTATATTTTTTATAAAATACTACATGTCATGACGATTCCAAAAAGATAAGAAACTCGAAAAACGGATTAATAACGAAAAAGATACGAGTAAAAACAAGTTATACGTTAATAAACGGAGTCGTAAAAGAATTTTTATAAAAAAGTTTTTATAAAAATTATTCAAACAGTAAGTTTGCTATTTTTAACAAATTATACATATTTTTAGGATTCCAAAATGATAAGAATCGTAATTTTTCAATTAATAACGAACGNNNNCTACCGAAGCAGATTTGTGAAGCTCAAAAGGAAGCAATGATAAGGAAGAACGTAAGGAAAGAGAATTTGGGGAGATTGATTAAGCAAATATTCGAGTTTTGCCCTGTTAGAACATGTTGTTTTGGAAATTATGTGTGGTTGCCGCGATTCGGTGGATTGAGAGATTTGGTTATGCATGAGTCGCATAAGTCCAAGTATTCTATCCATCCGAGATCGGACAAGATGTATCAAGATTTGAGGTCATTGTACTGGTGGCCGAATATGAAAGCTGATATTGCCATGTATCTTAGTAAGTGTTTGACTTATGTGAAGGTTAAAGTTGAGCATCAAAAACCATCTGGGTTGCTGTAACAACCTGATATTCTAGTTTGGACGTGGGAAAGGATTACTATGGATTTTGTGAGTGGACTGCCAAGAACGCCGAGTGGGTATGATATGATTTGGGTTATTGTCGACCGATTGACCAAATCGGCTCATTTCCTACCAATGAAGAGAATTGACAGCATGGAGAAGCTCACGCGAATTTACTTGAAGGAGATAGTATGTAGGCATAGTGTTCCTGTTTTGATCATTTCAGATCGAGATAGCCATTTTACGTCAAGATTCTAGAGATCGATTCAGGAAGCGTTAGGGACAAATTTGGACATGAGTACCACTTACCACCCTCAAACGGATGGTCAAAGCGAAAGGACTATACAAACGCTAGAAGATATGTTGCATGCTTGTGTGATCGACTTTGGAAGTAGTTGGGATCGCCATCTGCCATTGGTCGAGCTATCATATAAAAATAGTTATCACACGAGCATTAAGGCTGCACCATATAAGGCTTTATATGGACGAAAATGTAGATCACCTGTATGCTGGAGTGAGGTTGGGGATAGCCAACTCATCGGTCCAGAATTAATCCAGGATACGACTGAGAAGATTGACCAAATTAAGAACCGTTTGTTAATAGCCCGTAGTCACCAAAAAAGTTACGCAGATAAGAGAACTAAGCCATTGGAATTTGAAGTCGGTGATATGGTACTGCTCAAGGTATCACCATGGAAAGGCGATGTGCGGCTTGGAAAGCACAGAAAGTTAAGTCCACGTTACATTGGGCCATTCAAGATTCTAGCTAGAGTTGGTCCTGTAGCTTATATGTTGGAGTTACCTGAAGAGTTGAAAGGGATTCATAGTACTTTTCATGTTTCGAATCTTAAGAAATGTCTAGCGGAAGGCGATATTGTTGTTCTGATGGATGAGATTCAACTTGATGATAAGTTGCATATGATTGAAGAGCCAGTGGAAGTTGTTGATAAAGAGGTTAAGCGACTTAAGAAAAGTAGGATACCTATAGTTAAAGTTCATTGGAATTCGCAAAGAGGTCCAAAATTTACTTGGGAACGTGAGGATTAGATTAAAAAAAGTACCCTCATCTCTTTAGAAGTAAGGACGAAGCGATGAAAGAGGATAAGTCAAGCTGAGCACCAGGACAACGCTCCCTAAAAGATGGGAGAATGTAACAACCTGAGATTTAGCTCAACGTTTATCCCGAACCACGATAATTATTTTTGCTACGTAAATAGTTATAGTCGTTTATACTTTATAAGGTTTGATGAGAATTTCCATTTATAGGATAATTTTAAGCCATGATTGAGTTTCTATTTTTTTTAGCGTCTAAGAAAGTCAAAAAAAATTATATTGTTGCTCTGAGAGCGTGATTATGTTATTTTTTTATTTTATGGCGTTTCCTGGAGTTTTTGTAAAAACCATGTTTAAAGGTCGTGTTTTACGTGGTTTAACGTTTTACTAATGTGGTGTGACCCAAGTCTTTGGCCGATTTTATTAACGAAAGAAACACTTTTGTATTAACTTTGAAGGACTAGTGAGAAAGAGGGACTAGAATTGCCAATTTGCCAAACTTTTTTCCTATAAATAGGACACTTACACACACATTATAACTTTTTAATAAAATTCACTCTCCTCCCTTGTTCGAAACCGACCACCCAAACACCACCATATTCCCGTCAAATCTCCGACATGCATTAAGATCAAATTATATATTATTAATCCTTGTTTCAAGAGCTACAAAACCCACTATTAGAATCATACATGCACTAAGTTTTGAAGAAGTTAGATTTTTGGTGTGTTCTTGCCAAATTCGTGTATAAGGGGGTGTTTAGTATAGCTAGATTGTTGTTATTAGCAAGTTGGTTAATTGAAAAAGGTTTTGGTTGTTGGCTTTGGGTTTCGTCCGATTTCAATAGGCAAGGGGAAGCCATAGTTTGATTTTCTTGAAAACATTGTGAGCTTCTATTTATGTTTATGTGTTGGTTTATTTAGTTATATTACGTGTCATATGATTATTGCTTTAAGAATCAAGTGCGGAAATTATTGAAAGCGTATTTGGTTATTAACCAAAGTTGGATTGTTTTGGTATGATTAAATAGGATAGCTAAGCATGTTTTGATGGTCGGATTATGTCAAAAATGTCGTTTTAATAGGTTTTGGGTTGACCAAGTTTGAACAGAAAGTTTGACTTAACTGTAGCGAGTCGAGAAATTTTTGAAAGTTATTTTTGATAATGTCAAGTGATAGTGTTCGCCTTAAGCTACGTTTCGCTAGGTGGATCGTCACGTAACTCTTAATAATGACCATTTTACGGCCGAGTCAAGTTTGGTTATTTTTGGGGTAAAAAGTCAACTACGAAGTTTGACTTTTGAAAGTCAAACTTGCTTAAACTTTTGAATATAGTCTATAATGAGTAAAGGGTTCGTAATGTTAGTTAATTGATAACGAAATATGAAGTTCAGATTATATTATCCTTACTTTCGGTAACTTTCTAAAAATGGAAACTTTATGGAAAATGTTGTAATATTATTAGTGCGTCAAAGTGAAATGTTTTGTGTCGTACATAATAGTGATATATATAAATGCAAGTATGTATTATATGAATTATTTTACTTTTCGTCATGTACCGCTATATATGTATTATATAGGTCGCGGTTAAGACGTGAAGATATTTGTGGTTGTTGATTTGATTAATTTGGATCTTTTGCTTAAGGTGAGTTCATAGCCTCGCATTTAAATCTTTTAATTGTTTTTAAACCCGCGAGGGGGATACATGTTTGTTTTATAAATCGAACACATATGATTTTATGGTATGCTGGACCCGATTACGAGATTGTTTCCGCATAAGTTGCTATTGTTGAAGTCCCTTATTTCATGAACCGTTAATTGCCTTGCGAGGTGAACGCTAATGCATTAAATAGATCTATTGGGTTTGACAACCCTGTTCGGGGTTTGAATCCGTTGGTGAACACCCTGTCAAACGGACATTTTGTACTTAGAAATATAGTAGGTATATGACAATAATACCTTGTTTTGGGGACCTTTAACATATGAAATGACATATGTCTTGTTAACGTTCGGTGTCATGAGCTTCTTGCGTGAAAAAAAGAAGTTGCTATACATTGCATTTGTTGCTTTGTTTTCCCTCTTAATAACTAATAATGTGTTCAAAGTTTTACTATTGATTTATTTTAAACTCAAATGAATTTCACTCACCTTTTTGTTGACGTTTTTAAACAGTTTTATCCATGTAACCAAGGTTAGAAGGCAAATGATGGCGTGGCGGAGGTGTTGTGCGTATGGTGATGGATTTTATAGAAAGACTTCTTGTGTGTTCCGGTGTTTCAAAAACAATATTTTATGTTGTGTTTAAAACAATGTCTTTTATATGAAAACAATTTGCTTTTCATGGTTTGTAATAGACGGTGGTTGCGATTTTGTGGGACCTAACGCACTTTTAACTTTGAATAATTAAGGAACACATGTTTGGTAAAACGTCTTATTTGAGTCGTTTT
>BQNB010181824.1:0-11094 GCA_026074375.1 Tanacetum coccineum
CGGTAACATCAAAACGGTAACATAAAAACAACTAAGTGCCAGATGTACACATTTCTCCCTCTAGGATAATGACTAACTAAGGAATCATCCTACTCGTGTGTACATCGTATATTAATTGGAACAACTTGCTTAGCTTCATATACCCATGATTGCATAAGTAATAGTTTGTGAGAAGATGTCCGTACTCTCTTTACAAATCTATCTTGATCAATCCGATCTAAATCCCCTTATCTATTCTGTCAGCTAATAATGATGACCACTGATGGAGACTAACCGATGAAACGAACCCGAGAATGAAGCACAATCCCTAACTTCTGACTTAATCTTGTACTATCCGTGTGACGAAGAACGGTGCAGAGGCAAATCTATAAGTACCATATACCCGCTCCAAAGTATACATAAAATACAACACCTCTTGAAACCTCCTCAATTGTGTGAGACACTAAGTACTACAATGTAAGTCCTTAAAGTGATAGCTACTTTGTGGGTATAGGTAGAAATAATCACAAAAGCAACTAGATATCCAAGTCTTCATCACTAACACAAGTCATCTTCGTTGTGGAGAAAGAAAGAACCAAAGACAAAATAAGTACACGCTCCATGAAAGTCTACTTCAATCCCAAATAATATCGTACTATAAACCCGTAGTCATTAAAGTTCAATAATAGCCGTTAAGAGTGAAGGTGAATTTTGATAAGGATCATTTTTAGTGTAATGTATTATGTTTGTTGTGTTGTTGTTGTGATTTTTTGAAGTGTTTGAAATGTTAACAGATATCGGCTCAAAAAATTACCATAATAACGGCCGTCCAAGTAATAAAACCCAGTCACATGGACATTACCCGGCATAATATTGTTTAAAACCCGACTCAATCCGTTACCCGAGCCTAAATAGATAAACCTTACATTTCTGGCTCAACATATCATAACTCAGCCCAACTTTTATTACGCCAGCCTATCACCAACTTAATGCACGACCCAATTAGTCACAACTTAGCCCAAGTTATTAGATTTCATAACCGGCCAACACTAATAGATCATGAAATCCGCCCAATTGTTTTCATTATGAACTGGCCCATCTTATACCATATCCCAAACTTATAGATAAATACACATGACCTTAATTATTAGGTCATTTGTAAACGTAATTCACGCACATCTGTTTCCATTTTTCATACGCAGCCAACACTTCTTTCCCAAAAAAATTAGCAGACAACTAATCTCCCTTATCTCTCCAAATCATACGCAGTAACACACTCTTTCTTAAGCCAAATCTTAAACAGATCAATCTCACCCTTATATCTTCATCCTCACAAATAAAATCAATTGTCCACTTATGACCTTTGAAGTTCTTATCTGCATAAGTAAACCGTGTACCAAAAAAGAAGAACAAAGGCAACACGATCCTTTGGAGGGTTGCGGGTAGGTTTTGACTTGGTTGTTCTTGATTTGTTTTTAGAGTCATTTAATCGAAAAGAAAACTGAGTGTAACATAATTGTTATAACTCAAGTTTTATATTTGAAAATTAAGAGGAGGGTTTTTACCCTTAAATATCGATGATGAAGTTCGTATGTCATGTGTGAGATCTATATTTGGTCTAAACATTTAATTTGTATCACATGACAAAAAAAACTGAGATCAATTTGTATATATTTTTTCGAGTCTTGGTGTAGTTTGAGATGAGTTGGAGTGGTTGTAAATATTTGACGATGGGATTAGTAGTTATTGGATTTGATGTTGGATTTGTAATGAGATGAGGCTGTCGTTGATGTTGATGTTGTTTAGGCTGTTGTATGTTGTAGATTGTGGATATGGATCGAGTCAGTCTTGTTTTTTTTCTTTATTTCATATCATGGATTGGACTCAGTATGAGTTTGACCCGGGTCAACTCGGTAATTACCGAGTTGACTCGGTTTGGGTTGTTATGCGGCGAATTCGGTTCATGCTAAACATCTGCGAATTTGGTTCCTTAATGAAACTGTGAATTTGGGTGCTTAATGAAAATGCGAATTTGGGTGCTGAAGGAATGTTGCTAATTCGTGTCCTTCTTTGTTGCTAATTCGTGTGACAAAAGAATTTTGCTAATTCGTGTTTCAAATAAATTGAAGTTTCGGTGTGGTCCATGCTTTTGTCTTCTTGCATAAACACACAAAAAACTGTTCTTGACAACTAAAAATATGGATATGTGTTTCTTTGTTTCAACCGGTGAGGACCACAAGGCAAGATACACAAATTAAAAAGTAAGCTCTAAAATAAGCACATGAACACAAAATAAGCAGTTTGACACACAAAAATTGCTACAAAGTTGGCTGATAAACCCAAACAACCACGAATAAGCTGAAGGCCAAATTAAGCTTATAAAAAAAAAACTCAAAAAAATAAGCTGAGAATGAAATGAAGGACAAGATAAGACTTTTTGAGTTTTGGAAAACAAGAAAGTTACAAAAAAACTCATAAGAATGGTAGAAAATAAACTATTATAAAACAGTTCATGAAAACAACACAAATAAAAGGTAGTTCGTAGCTTTTTGCTGAAAAAGCCCACGAAAACAAGCCATTAATAAGCTTATAATAGGCCGTTAAAAAACACGAACACCACACAATACACAGCATCCTCGGTTAGCTCTTGATACCAATTGACAAGGATCGAAAACACCTTATTCGGGGGTCTTGGTTGATCAAAATAAGAAAGATGAGACATTATGTTTTTAGTGAGAGAAAGTAGAGAGAGAAAGGGAATGAAATATGTGTTTTTAGAAAGAGAAAGAAAAGTAACAATAATTCAACCAACCCCTCATGGAGAGTCATGAGGGGTATTTATAGCTCAAGTTAATAGTGTCCGACTGAACAGAGACACAGAAGTTCTTGAACCAAGACACTCCATTGCTATTCAAACAAGAAGGCATTAAACATTCGACTTCCACTAACCTTGAACACCTGAATAGAATGGCGTTGTCCAAAAGACGGAACCTACTCTTGTTGTGGCAGCTCGAACAATGCTCTCAGCTTCTAAGCTTCCATTATCCTTTTGGCTGAAGCAGTGCAACCGCAATGCTATACGCAGAACAGATCAATCATCATATTCGACTCATGAAAAGACGGCTATCACATCATTAATGACAGGAAACCTTTAATAAAACATCTTCACATCTTTGGTTGCATTTGTTACATAACTAGAGATGGGGAAAATTTGGATAAGATGAAAGAAAAAGAGGATCCATGTGTCATGGTGGGATATTCTACTCAGTCGAAGAGAATATCGTGATTCCAACAAAGAACACGTCTTAATAGTTGAGTTCCATCAATCAAGTTTTTGATGAAATCAAAGAAATGAGTCTGATCAAAAACAATCATACCTCGCACCACAACGACAGAGATTCTGAGAAAATGTCCTCAGGCCTCGTCCTTAAGCGACAAAAGGCGTCAGAATGTATGACAACTCTAACCTCGTGCCCCCAAGACAAAATTTTTGTTCCTACAGCAGAGAAGACAGATCGTGCACAACAAGTTTAGAATTTAGCTTCAGCAGTCCTTTACTTAAAGAATAATACAATCTAGCACACAGTCACGCTAGAAAAACAACAATGATCAGCTCCGAATGCTTCGTTTCAAGAAAGCTGAATTTAATCAATCCTTTTTGTACAACGGTACAAAAAGAATATGTTGAGCCATTCCTCACGCAACATTGATAATACCGAGGTGCATTAACACAAATTCATGATTACCGATAGACCAGCAGCAGATCAGCCCTTAGAACAAGTGCGTAAAAGCCACCATGCCAGTCAAACAGATACAGCTTGCCAACATATACGGAAATGTATGTTCGCGCTCATGATGGTATTTGTTGAACCGAAGAACATTAAGGAGCCAATGGCTGATTCTTGCATGGGATCGAAGCAATGCAGGATGAACTCATCATCGACAGACTAAAAGTCTAGAACTCAGTCACAAACCATTTGGCACGATGATTTATAAAAGCTAAAGATGGTTTATGGAAGAACAAAAAGGATGAAAGATCAACTGTAATTCGCACAAAGCATATTGTTTGCTAAAGGGTTAGCTCAGAAGAGGTATTTTGATTTCGAAGAATCATTTGCTCCAGTTGCTACTCTCGCTTGGAGGCAGTTTCGGATTTCGTTGCCCACGCAGCACACAAGTCGTTTCCAATCTAGCAGAGGATGTGAAAACGGATTTCTTAATGGTCCTCTGAAGGAGGAGTTTATGTTGCGCAGCCAGAAGGGTCATTTGATCCTGATCATCCAGAAAAAGCCTACCTTCTGAGTAAGCTTTGTATGGCTTAAAGGCAAGCCCTAAGCCTGGTATTAAGAACTTTTATTCCAACTTCCTGATTTCCAAAGGCGTTACTAAAGACAATTGACCCAACATTATTCAAGATAAAATACAGGGAGGATATTCAACTTGTGCAATTGACGTTAATGGCTATAATTTTTGGGTCTACATAAACCTAAATAATCAAAAAGATTTGAAAAGTAATGCATCAGTAGATTTGTACAATGTCCTTAATGGGGAGATAAAGTTTCTTTTTATAGAACTTCAATCCCACCAGCCCCAAAAGGTATTTTTATCATCAGGCCAAGAAATTCTAAAAAGCATAATATGGACAATGTCACTCCATTGGACACCATTGGCTACAAAACCCAAACTAGATGTAGATTTGAGTTGAGAACCCAGAGACCAATCTATTTATTCATAAGTAAAATCGGGTCCACTCATGTACTGACATCTAGTAGAATACCAGACTTAGTGCATTGTGCACGTTACAACACGACCAACATAAAAGCACCTTAAGGAGGTTAAAAGAAATCCTTAAAAAAACCTAAAGGGTAAACTATTAACAGGAACTACTGTATCCAAAGGATTCAGGCGTTGAACTAACAGCATTTTCATACGCTGATCATGGCCGATGCATTGATACTACTCGCAGAAAAGCACTTTTGGAGGGGATACAGTGCCTAGGTGAAATGCGAGTAAGTTGATGACAAAGAAACAAAACTGCACCTGCAATGTCTTCAGCAGAGGCAGAGTACGTGGCCTGATCTGCAGTTGCTCAATAATGTTGGATGAGGCCAAACTCAAGATTATGGCTTCAACTACAACAAAATATACCGTTGAATTGCGACTCTCATCAGCCATGCAATATCAATGCAAACCCGTACAACATTCGCGAACAAAGCACATCCATACTCTATCCATTTCATAAAGAAAAAAACAAAGGTTAAAAAAATAAGAAAATGGTATAATTGAATTTTATTTTGTCAAACGAATACAATTAGCTGCCATGTTTACACGAAAGCCCTTCCAGAGGATCGTTTAAGTATCTTGGTCCGGTAGGATTGGTATGAGATGTTTGACTCCAGCGGAACGGAGGTTCTAGCAAATGAAGACTTGCTGATATCATCATCAAACAATCACCATAGTAATATTTTTTTGAGAAAAGCAAAATACAAAAATATAAAACTTCAAAAAGAAAATACAAAATCAGAAAAACAGAAAATTTCCAAAAAGATTCTTCTCGACATGTCTCTTGGAATCGATAACATTTATGTGCTTAGAAATGTCGATTAACATTGACACGGGTGTGTAAATGAAGTTTGAGCGAGAGTTGCAAATAGTTTCAAAACATGTCATTTCTAATTTTCTAAATGGCTTATGTGCAAATATCAGTACATAACCCGGAATTCAAAGAAAGGAAAGTTTATCTATAAGGATAACTTATCCTTACAACGAGAAAATTAACGTTTCTCGGTCTTGAGCTGCTCTTACAAGACATTCAATGTTTTAAGCTCAAGAAAAAGGATAGTGTACGTATCAGTGCGCTTACCCTTACCGTTAGAAGAGAAGTCCTCTAACATCTGGTTTTTCAAAAAGTTGAACACAATTTTTCAAGAATTTTTTCGATGACAATTCATAATCTTTCAAAATTGTGTGTTCAACACTCCAACCCTCACAATGTTTTCAAAAGACAACAATTTTTCAATTGGTCCTATTTTTGAGGGGGAGTTTTTTGAAAAACAAAGTTTTAATGCTCTTGGATACATCAACAACGACAATTCTTATGTATTCAAAACATTATCAAAATGTTCCAAACCATTCATGCTGATAATATTTTCTCCCACAGAATTTTCAAGACATATTTTAATCACAAGGTGTTTCAAAATCTAAGTGTTTATTATTTAAAATAAGGGGAGAAAATGTAATTAAAATGTGATCTAATCGACTCAAAGTGCTTTCTACTTCTACCCACATGTGCAAAACACTTTTGTTTAACGAAGCACGTGTGAAGGGGGAATTTTTCTAATGATTAAAACTCTTAAAGTGTTAAATACTTTCAAACACTTTGAATGTTTTTCAATCAAGGTTTTATGGTTCGATCTTATACCCAACAACATCTTAAATACACGACGATTCTGAAGTCATAAGGTGGTTAGGTTAGGAATCAATCCTATGATCCAACCAGAACCGGAGGACCTACCCAAGGATAATCCAAAGTTAGAAATAGCAGTCCTTAGGTATGATTGGAGATGAATGTATATGGGAATAATGCCGACTAAGATTGAGCTAACACTGGAACAATCACAACAAGGTGTTAGTAATGACGTCTTGGTAAGCATTAAAGGCGTTGAAGAATTAAAAAGAAATGTATGGATAAAAGGTGTAAACAAAGAAGCCCTCCACACAACTTAAGGCAGAAACCGAGTCAATACATATGCTGTCAGAATCACAAGTTGATTGCTGACATTGAAAACGACATCATGGACCCAGTGATGCAATGCACAACCCTTCCCAGCCATTCGGGTTTCTCTCAACAGAAACTTGTCTCAATTTGTCACGGAGATCCACACTAATCTATTGAACATATCACGTCCATATTGTTGCTATTGAATAGTGCAAGCTGCTCCAGCTCCCGAGTAACTACAACACAAAACACACTAATCGAGTCTAGAGCCAAGAGATCAATAAAAATCTCGTTAGGACACATTTCATTTCAAACACTTGTTGAAAATCATCAAGTTTACAAGCTGTTAACAAGATTCTTACGCAATATCCTTGTGATATTTGCCAGAACATCCGAGTGATAATATAAGTATTCACAATGAAGATGGAAATCCTGCTTGACGATTCAGCATCAAACAAGTCTCGGTAGGGTGACTTGCGAGATATCCTATATGAATTAAACTTGTGATAAACTGATATCGATTTGGTCATTAATGAATTGGCGTTGAATGAATATGATAAAATCTTAAAACCCCGATGTGTTTCAAAAATGGCATTGTACAAGTAATACGTCGATTGATTTTCAAATCAATTTTCTCGATTATCACTAACTGTAAACCTGTAGGTTAAAACGGTGGTGACAGTATCCCAAACAACCAAAGTGATTCATAACACATGTGCATAGCTCATTTCTACAAGACAGTCTATCAGGCAAGCTCATGAATTTAAAGAACAAAGACTTTCCGCAACCTCGTTTGAGCTTTCAAGAGAGGCAATAGTATGAGAATGTTGGTCGCAATTCATAAGATCGCAGATGGCATAGACAACGAAGACATAACAAAGCTCAAAGTCTTGATCACAAAGCATGAAGGAACAAACCCTAAAACTAAGAACAAGAGAAAGACCAAGACCACATGAGCTTAACGACCAAAAGCAATCTCAATGATCTCATAAAGGAGTGGCTCAATGAACTCGCATCACTTCAGGGGAGTTTGTTAGTCTCAAATTAGTGAGTCGAACATGAAGATTATCCATTATGTATGTTAGTAGTCTCGGTCAATCAATTATTAACGTTGTAATAGGAAAGTAACGGAAATCGAGCTAGATAGTTAATTCTATTATTGTATATTTTCGGGTGTAATCCCAAAGCAAAACCGAGCCCGATCCGTTGTCAAATATCCCAAGTCAACTTTATGTGTCGGGGTATATAAGTAACTTTTCCACCTAGGAAAAGTTAGTAGTTAATTTCATTTTATAATATTTCATTTTCTCTTTTTTCTCTAATTCTCTCTCAACTCTCTCACTAGTTTCTCTTTCTAGAAATCAACTATCTTTCTCTCTTCTTGATCTAAGATTCGTGATTTTATATGAAGTGTATGTGTTTAAACGAGGATCTTACATAACGTGGGAATATTAAATAAGGAAATGCTAATCTTGTCCCTCAACAAGGGTTTTAATAGAGTTAACTCAAGTTGATACCTTTTATAACGGTTTAAACGACAACGATCAAGACTCCTTAAATACCGCGGCAGGTGGAAATCTTTGATGTAAACGACTAGAGAACTTTGAATATAATTGAGAACAAATCAAAAGTGCGTTATTCACGAAACAAACCAAATGCTTCTAGGATGAATACGACTTCTAGGGAAAGTGATAGTAAGACAGATGAGATAATTGATAAGCTTGCAGACCAACTTTCAACCTTAGTTGAGATTGTTTCTAGAAAATTTGTCACTCCCGCTCCGGTTAAAGCGGTTAAGGAAACTTGCGTTACTTGTGGTGGTGCCCATTCTTGGTATAATTGTTCGACTACTGATAATAATCAGGCTAGTGTTTGTGCGACTACGGGTACTTACAATCAAGTTAACCCACCAATACCGAGTTAGAAATCAAAATGGAACCCCCAGTTTTGCTACTGCAAAGCATGGTCAAAATAGGTTATCAAAAATCAAGGGTCAAGGGATAATTTTTAATCGGAGGAAATAATTTTTCATGAACTCAAGGCTATTCAAGCTCAAATAATCATGCTCAAATTTTTCATGAACCGCAAGGATTTCAAAACCAAAACCAGCCTTTTCAAGTGTCTAATCATCCAAGTTCAACAAGAGAGTTCCAAAGGATTTTTCCGAGTTAACAGAGAGAAATAACTATCAACAATGTTGAGAAACATCAAAATCAATTGAACTCTTGAAAGGAGACCCTTAAGAATGATATTCAAAACCATGATAAAATCTCCAACAAGTGCCTCATGATGAATAACAAACACCTGTCAAAATAAATTTCAAAACTGGATATGTGGATTTAGTTCAGAACCAAGCCTCAACTTCGGGTACTCTCCCCAGTAATACCAGTCCAATCCCGAAAGGGTGGAGATGAAAGCAATCACTACTTGAAGTGGTGTTGCTTATGAGGGACCCTCGATTCCTACTAATCCTTCTCCTAAAAAGGTAGTGGAACGAGAAACCGAGGAAACAACGGATAAGGAGCAATCTAATTTCCAAGGAAGTACCAAGCCATTCAAAGAAATCCCACCTTCCGGTACACCCCATTCAACTCCGAAACCCGAAAAATGTCCAAAGACTTTGCCTAAAACAACTCCCATTTTCCGAACGCCATGTTCCGAAGAGTTTTTACCTAAGCCAAATATTCCATGGCCTATCTCGACTTAATCAAAAAAGTCCTGACAAAGCTCAGAATCTAAAGAGAAGATTTTCAAATGTTTCAAATTTGCGTTTGTCATAAAGTTTTGCGGATGCTGTTACTTTGAATGCCAAGATTTGCTCCTGCAGTAAGAGTGAACCATGAATAAGGAAAAGTTGCTTGAGTACTAAGAACATTGAACAAGAATTGCTCGACGATGCTTCTCAAAAAGCTTCCCGACAAGCTTGGAGATCCCGGCAAGTTTCTTATTCCATGTAATTTCTCGGATTGGGATGTATGTTTACAGCCTGGCCGATCTTGGCGCGAGCATAAAATCTTAGCTCTTTCCTTTTGGAAAAAGCTTTCTTTACCCGATCTTACACCGACTCGGATGACTTTAGAGTTAGCAGATCGATCCATAACTCATCCCAAAGGACTAGTTGAAGACGTTTACATTAAAGTAGGAAAGTTCCATTTTCCTACCGACTTTGTTGTTGTCGATTTCGAAGCCGATCCTCGCGTTCCTCTCATAGTTGGGAGATCTTTTTTGAGGACCGGTCGTGCTTTAATTGATGTTTATGGAGAAGAAATAACCCTTCGGGTTGATAACGAAGCCGTCACTTTTAATCTAGATCAAACCACGAGATACTCCTCTACAAATGATAAGTCAGTAAACCGAATTGACATCATTGATGCAGTTTGTGAGGAGTATGCTCCAGAATTTCTAGGATTTCCTAATTCTTCGGGTGGCAATCCCACCCCGACGTCTGAGCCGTTTACTTCCGAATTCATTTTGGAAGAAATTGAAGCTTATCTTAAGGATGATTCGATTTCACCAGAAATTGATCATGCCGATTGCAATCCGGAGGAAGATATTTGTTTGATCGAAAAATTGTTAAATAATGACCCGTTTCAACTTCCTCCGATGGACCTTAAACAAAGTGAAGTGACCGAGGCAAAATCTTCAATTGAAGAGCCTCCGGAATTAGAGTTAAAAGATTTACCGTCTCACTTAGAATATGTTTTTTTGGAAGAAAATGACAAGTTACCAGTGATTATTGCAAAAGGTTTAAAAAATGATGAAAAAAATGCTCTCTTAAAGGTGCTCAAATATCATAAAAGGGCCATTTCTTGGAAAATCACCGACATCAAGGGTATCGACCCTCGTTTTTGTACATATAAAATCTTGATGGAGGATGATTACAAACCTACGGTTCAAAGTCAAAGACGGGTTAACCCAAAAATTCACGAGGTAATAAAAAAGGAGGTCCTAAAACTTCTTGATGCCGGAATGATTTACCCGATCTCTGACAGTCCATGGGTTAGTCCAGTGCATTGTGTTCCCAAGAAAGGAGGAATAACCGTTGTTGCTAATGAAGAGAATGAATTAATTCCGACACGTTTAGTTACCGGGTGGAGAGTTTGTATCGACTATAGGAAGTTAAATGAAGCGACTCAAAAAGATCATTTTCCATTACCTTTTATGGATCAGATGTTAGAAAGATTAGCCGGGAATGAGTTTTATTGTTTTCTAGATGGATTTTCAGGATATTTCCAAATACCAATATATCTCCAAGACCAGAAGAAAACTACTTTCACATGCCCGTATAGAACTTTCGCGTACCGTCGCATGCCATTTGGCTTGTGTAATGCTCCCGGTACTTTCCAACGGTGTATGATGGCCATATTCTATGATATGATAAAAAAGACTATGGAAGT
>BQNB010181826.1:0-11245 GCA_026074375.1 Tanacetum coccineum
TTTCCAGGTCTCGGGCAAAACTAAAAAGTTGTCTGGATTATCATTTCACATCAAATTGCTTTAGAGTCCTAGTCATGAAAACGTGATTTAGATGGTCATTCTTATAAGTCAAGCCAGACCCTAAAAGTCACAGGGTAAGATAGTTATCTAAAGTTCCGAAAATTACCGGATGTTATAGTTCTTCTTCTTCCTCAAATTCTTCCTCTACAGGGTCCTCGTCTTCATCCACTAAGACAGGCTCATGAATAGCGTCGGGTTGATTCGGCTCAACTACGGGTACATCATCCACATGATTGGGAGGAATTACGTTTACTATGATAATCTAGAAAATATCATATAATACTTACTCAATAGTGTTCCAATAAGAATACTACTGTCCAAAATAACAGTTCGCATAAATGTGTAACAAACAAAAATTTACAATTTGTAACATTCTCGTTCAATATATATCTCAAATATGTTGGAAATTTAGTGCAATTGTGGGAATCGGATCATACTTGGAAATAGGTTTGGAGGTACGGAGTGTACACCCATCAAGTCACTGATTTTCCCTGACTTTTTTTAGTGGTTAGAATTAAATGGGTGGTTACAAACATTTAAGTGGTAGGTTTGACTACATTAAATGTTTTATAATATAATATATTGGCCCTATTTAAGTAGCAGATTTGACTGCATTAAATGACCATATATTTAATTTGGTCATGTAATCACTAATTCCTTAAATTATGGAGGATAATTATGGAAGAGATTAATTGGCCATTAATCTCTCATTAATTCCATGAATAGGTTTTGAGTAAATCCCTATAAATAGGGATCACAATTGCATAGAAAAACACACAGAAAACAAAAACACATAGAAACGCAGGGTTCTTGATCTGTGCCTAGAACAAGAACAAATACTTGGTTTTATCCCGAGGAGGTATTCGTGTAACCCAGGCATAGGGTCGAATAATCTTCTTTGGAAAGTGATTACACGACTTCAAGTGATATCCGGTAACCATCTTGGTAATTAGCTAGCCTATTGATTGTCTTCACCCTGATCTGATCTGGGATCTACTACAACCAACAGAGGAGACATGGGATGTCCATACCCATGAATTTAGGAGATAAAATTATGTAGATTGTACATTTTAACAGAAACATATTAAAGAAATACCCATATTTGAGTTTTATGGACATTCTAAGTTTATAATATATTAGTTTTAGTTTATAAAATCCAATGTGGCATTGCTATGGACATGATAATAGTATTCGAGATGCTCTGATTGACATACAACCCACTTTATCTGTCTTTTTATGAAAATGTCTTCTTAGTTTATCCATGTGACCCGGAAGATGTCAAGTATACCCATCCACACAGATATGAGTTGGAACTTCAGCCACTTGTTTAGACACGGATTGAGATCTTCTCAAGTTGATATGACCAAATATATGGTAAGGATGATCAACGTAAGAAGTTCCCTTGTTAGTAATTTCACAAATTACAAGATGACTTAATTCAAAATAGTCTTGGGAACAATACAAATAAAACTTCTTATGGTATACCTTGAAGTTACAAAACATAAGTTGAACATGGGATGAATCCATTCTGGTTTCATGTATCTTTGATAAATTCCAGCTTATGGAAAGTTCTAGAACACTTTAAAAACTCTGCGAAGGAGGAATTAAATCTTGTTTGAGTTGGGTAGTCAATCTGTGTATTGAGGATGCCCTCAGGATGCAAGTATAAGTGAACAAGCCAAAAAGGTAACATGCCCCTTACTGGTCCCTTCAGTTGTCAATATGGTGGAGCATAACAACTCCTCCCAAGTACATATGAAAAACAAGGGTAAACAATAAGCATCATGCATAACACCAAAGCTAATCTACAAAAAGTATAAATGTTACTTGTTGGAAGTATGGAAACCTGGATATCTTAAATATGGATTGCAAAAGTGGAAATAAAGCTTGGCAAACAAAGCAATGCGTTCAAGCATAAATGGTTCAATGGATGGTTCTACCAACTCCCTGAAAGGTTAGAATATGTTTAATAAATCTTTTCAGGTTTATTATGTTACCTATGTATCTGAAGCTTACTTTGTGCAGGATAATGATGTTGCGTGGTGGGTTGACTCAGGAGCAACAGTTCATGTGTATAAAGATAGATGTTGGTTCAAGACCTATGAGTCGTTGAATGATGATCTTTATTTTAGTCTCGGAAATATTGTTTTCGTTGTTTAATGTTTTGCATGTTCCTAATATAAGGAAGAATTGGGTTTCTAGGAGTATTTTGAATAATTATGGTTATAAACAAGTGATTGAATCTAATAAAAAAAATTATCTAAACGTGGTGTGTTTATTGGTTTTGGTTTTTGAGTATTTTCATATGTTTCAGCTTTTATTTGTTAATTGATATATTGCTTCAGCTTTTATGTCAACCTCTAATTGAATGATGTCAATCATATGATATGCTAACCGAGGCCTGTCCATTTAAGAGGATGCTAAGATATGTCCTAAGGACGAGTTTAATCACAGCTTTTTGACATTGGACACTAAAAGTGTTAAGACTTGCATGCTGAACAAAATAACTAAGAAACCATTTCAAAATGTAAAACGTAAAACTGAAGTTTTGGAGCTGATCACAGTGATTGATGTGATCTGCATGCTACTCCTTCCTGGGTAATAAAAAAAATACTTTGTGACATTTATTGATGATGCTTCTATGTTTTGTTATGTTTATTTATTATATTCAAAGGATAAAGCATTAGATAAATACAAAGTATTCAAAACTGAAGTTAAATTACAACAAGGGCCCCAAATCAAAAGATTTAGGACTAATAGGGGATGTAAGTACATGGATACTCTGTATTTTTAGTCTGTTGGTATTATCCATGAAACGACTGCCCCCTATACTCCACGAAAAAATGGTATATCTGAAAGGAAAAATTGAGTATTGAAAGAAATGGTTAATTCAATGTTATCCTACTCAGGATGAGTAGATGGTTTCTGGGGTTGAAGCTATGTTAGCAGCTCTTTGCTATTTATTAAATAGGGGCTCCCAATAAAAGGAAAAGATTAACCTTATGAAATCTAGGGACTAAAGGGAAACCAAACCTAAAACTACCTTAGGGTTTGTGGGTTGTATGGGCACTTTGTAAGACTTCCCTGATCCAAAGCTAATAACTTTGGGGTGAAAGGAGGCATTGATGCATCTTTGTTGGTTTGCTGAGATATTCTAAGGCTTTTAGTTCTATGTCATTGAGCATAAATGAGTTAGTTTCCCTTTAAAACTCTATAATTGAATCAAGGGAAGCTATAGAGACCCCATGGAAATATAACGGGTTGTTCTCTCTCGCGCAAACTACGTTCGTGGGAGATTATTTTCCTGCGATCTTCACGATTGGAGTTATTATCGGCAACGTTAAAGAAGTTTTCTTCTTCATAAAGGCTTATCGAGACAAACAAAAGGATCGTTAGACGGCTTTTTGGTTATTGATGCCTCGGCCTCGGCGGTGTTCGGGTTCGTTCTTGGGAGTTAATTCAGTTGGCGCATGGTGGGATCTTTATTATTCTAATAGCCTTGGTTGTTTTGCAGAGTTTGTGTTCGTTAGTGGTTTTCTATTCCTTTTCATTCTTTGGTTTGTTGTCGTTTTTGGTGTATATCGTCTGCTATTTTCTTTCTAGCCCTTTTTAATTAAAATTCCATTTGCGTTCAAAAAAAAAAAATTTGAATCAAGGGATGCTATCTTTGATAAGAATATATTCTTATCAGTCTTTAGACCAAGTCTCAGGATTCTTAATGGAACTGAATACATTGGTGGTTCAGTGGTCCCTAAATAGGTCACTGAAGAGGTTGTTCAGCAACCTGAACTTAAGCATAGAAAAAGCAAAAGGAATAGGACTCCAAAGGATTTTAGACCTGAATTTCAATTATACTTAATTGAAGGAACAAGGGATGAGGTCTTTGACCAACACTCCTATTGCTTTAATGTTGTGGTCGTACCCCAAAACATTTGATGATAGCTTTGACTAGTCCTAGGATGTTGCTTTATGGAAAGATATCAATAATGATGGATGGACTCCATCTAGGGGCAACAACACTTGGGTGTTGGCTGATCTACCTCTAGGTCTTAAACCTCTTGGTTGCAAATGGATCTTCAAAAGAAAACTGAAGGTAGATGGAACTATTGAAAGAATATAAAAGGCAAGGCTAGTCCTTCAAGCTTTAAACATAAAGTCAGGAATAGACTAAATTTGATTTATGCTCTATGGGCTCGTATTAGTACCATAAGACTGCTGATTGCTATGACATCAATTCACAATATGATTATTCATCAGATGGATGTAAAGATAACTTTCTTGAATGGTGACTTGGAAGAGGAGGTTTATATGAATCAACCTCATGGCTTCATCATGCCTAGTAATGAAAACAAGGTGTGTAAACTGATTAAGTCTCTATATGGACTGAAGCAGGCACCTAAGCAATGGCATTAAAAGTTTGATGAAGTGGTTTTGTCTAATGGTTATTTCTTTATCCAAGCTTGACAATGTGTATATAGTAAAATTTGTGAATCTGGTAAAGGAGTATTAATTAGTCTATATGTTAATGCATGTGATCTTTGGCACGGTACTAAGTTAGGTTTACCTGTATAAGGAGTTTCTGTCATCAAAGTTCTCTATGAAGGATATGGGGGAGGCTGATGTTATCCTTGGTATAGGGATTAAACATGGAAGTAATGGAATAACAATTTCTCAGTCTCACTATATTGAGAAGGTATGATTAAATCCTTTACTATATATTAAATATTAAAGTAAAATATAAATATTAATAATGAGAATCCTAAAAATAGCAAATGTAGTAATCCGGGGAGTATGATTTCTCGGGTCGTTATCCCAACGTGGATGGCATGTAAGTCGAGAGGCGTTTTAGAATCGATGCTTCTTGGAATGGAACAAGATTATGATTGGTTATCAAAAACTAATGGGAAAATTAAGGCAAAAACTTAATAAACCAATTAAGGTAGGTAAGATAAATTTTACTCAAAACGAAAAAACGGGAAATCCTAAACGGGACTAAAAACCTAAATTATCAAATTAAGTGTCCTAAAATGATCTTTTTTGGATTTATAAGTCTTAATTGACTAAAAAAGCTAGAACAAAGAAAACTAGACCAAAAACAGAAAAGATTTAAGCTTAAAAAACACTAAAAACATGAAACGGGAATCTAATCACGTTCTTTAAAAAAACATAATTTTGCAATTATAACCTTATGAAAGCAGATCTAATTTTCCTAGGTTTTAATGTTAAAATAAAATTTTCTAAAAAAGAATTATATTTTTTTGACTTTTTTATAATTTTTTATGAATTAAAAACGATTTTAAGGAAATTAAATGTTTAAAAATACTAAACTAATTATAAAAATTCTGAAAAAATTAGCAAAAGTGCATTGAACAATGAGGAATCTAATAAATATAAGTGGGGAAAATCAGTCTATCAAATAAGGATGTGGAAATAAGCCTATAAAAACAGCTTATAAAACCAAACGGGTAAAAACTACATAAAGGAATCTATTGTCAAAGTTAATCGAAAAAGACCCACAGGGCAAGTGGTATGAGTGTGTGTTTTGAAAACGTTTGGTTTAATAGAGGTAGATGGTCTCGGTTTGAGTCTTGCTCACCTGGGACTTCCCCTAATCCTAAACGTTTTTGTTTTCCATTTTTTTTTACAACTTTTTAGAAAAACACTAAATAAGTAATTTTTACAAAAGCACTTTTTTGTAAATCAAAAATAAGCACGAAATAAGCTGTTAAAGGACAGGATAAGCAAAACTATACTAAGCCTTAAAAATACTAACTGTTTAGAACTTTTAGCACTAATAAGCAATGCAAACTCAAAATAAGCTAAGACAGATCAAAGGGCATATGTAAAAAGCACTTAAGAATAAAAATAAGCAACTACAATAAGCTAGAATGGCAGTTTAATCAAAAAGCTATAATACTTAGAAATTTTAACTAAAAGTGCAAATAAACCTAAATAAGCTTAACCCTAAAGAAAATAAGCTAAATTGAACTTAAACTAACCTAATGAGCAATATTAAACCTAACTTAAGCAAAAGAAATAAGCAGATAAGCTCAGATAAGGCAAATAAGCAAAATGGCTAAAAACAGTTAACAAAACAGCAAAGGGGGCACTTTTGAGCTTAAAAATAAGCTCTTAAACAGATCCTTATGGCAAAGTGGCTTATACCACTTAAGAACTTGAACAATAAGCTTTAATAATCAACAAAGAGAAAACATTTTGAAACTCAAATAAGCCATTAATTTTGCTTATAAAAAGTGTTGTTCTTCAACTTTTGGGCTTAAAAATAAGCTCTTAAACAGATCCTTATGGATCTGAGACCAACAAACAGATAAAATTTAAACCTCAAAGAACTTATATCAACAGCCAAAAAGTATTTTGAAATACAGAATAAGCAAGTGAAAAAGCATTTTTTTCAACACTTAGTTAATAATTGACAGAAATTGTTGAAAACTCAAAAACCCAACTTGCAGGCTTTATTATAAAACTTGATTCCACACTTGATTTTACAACATTGCATAAACACATAACATCAAACTTTTCAACAAGATTTAAACGCATGATCAAATCAGCAAATCAAATAAGCTATAAGCTCACCGATTCAAACAACACTTTGCATTAAACCTTTTAAATGAGTTTTTTAACCTTGAAAACCTCAAAAAAACAAAACAGACTTAAAGACTACAAATTAATCTAGTTAATGTATGACTTAGTGACCTAAATGGTTTTTTAAACCCTTTTGGGATATTCACCCTTAAGCCAAAACACTCCTTTAAAAACTTTTGTTTATACCAATTTGACTTTAAATAACTGATTTAACGTGAACAATAACCTATTTTAATACCAGACCTATAGATGACTTTTCAAACTATTAAGAAAACTTTTTAACACTTAAATCAGCAAAAACAATAGGATTAAAGATTATGCAACTTTTAAGCTAATTTAAGAAAAACTTGCACACAAGATTTTTATACTATAACCTAAGCATAATAAGCAATAGACATCATAACAAAGCATAAATAAGTAAATAAGAACAGGCAATAAGCAACAATAAGCAGTTGAATAGTAAATAAGCTATAAATGGAAAAATGAAACTTACAAAGGCCCTTGCTCAAAACAGGGCAAATGAGCTCAAAAGAGCTTATCTACTAGCTCTAGCTTATCAAAGATAAGCTAGTAGTGTCCATAAGCCCATCCAAATCCGGCTTATCATCCAAAAAGCTTTTTTGAGTAATTTTTGGATTAAATAAACTTAAACCTTACAATACTATGGAAAAGTTTTGTAAGATCTTAAATGTAACAGCTTAAGAAGGTTATAAAAAGAGCTTTTGAGAGCTTATAAAACAGTTTTAAACATTCAAACACTTTAACTAAAAAACGGGGTAAAACATAAAAACTTCAATCTTTCATTAAACTTAAAATCATTACAAGGCTTTTAAGAAAACATTCAATAAGCTGAAAACCTTAAATTATAAGATGAAAAACTACTAAAAAAACTTGGTGCCCAAAGGCTTACAAATGAGCCTATTTATACTAAAATAATGAAGGGTTCCTGGGCTTCTTTGCTGAGAGGCTAAGCCGTTGTTTCTTGTTGTGAAGAGAGTGTATCAATGCAATCCTTAGCCATCAATTTGAGTAGTGTCAAAGTCCATGTCCATTTCCACCCTTTATCTTTCTTGTCCTCAATCCTTGACGAAATTGAAATGCAAGGTATTGCCAATGGTGGCATTTGTGGGATTAGGTGTGGGGGTGTATCTTGTGTAGAACAAAGTGGAGAAGAAAGGGGGAATAGTGTTGGGGTGAAATTTGAGGCGGGTTAGTAGAGTAGGACAACCAATGAGATGTACAGTTGTTGGTGCATGTTTTTGTAAGTTTGGGAATTGTCAAGAATAGTCCCTGATGTTTATTTGTGTATTGCATTCTCTAGTCATTAATGTTGCAAAATTTGGTCCGTGTAGGCTTTGGGACTGGCTTGCACCGTTAGTACTTTTATGGACTAACGGGGTATAAATTTTAAATGAGCGGTAGGGATAAAAAGAGTATAAAGGGTGATGGTGAGGCTAGTTGTTGGGCAGGTTTATGGTTTTAAAAAGGACTTGGGGCCTTTTGTAGGCATCTTAAGGATTATAAACTGATATATGTGGGTAGACCCGGTCCCACTAGGTAGGTTCGAGTGGGGACTCTTTTGGCATTTTTGTTTGTCGGGTTCGGTTTTAGATACTCTTTCCAATGCGGATCCCAGGGGGATTTGACGTTGTATGGGGTGACTGATTGGTGATCTTAAAGTAGTGTAAAACGGTTTGTGGAGTAAACAGGAGTATAGAAGACTAGTTTTAGTCGGGTCCGGAGTACTATATCCTACGGGACCAACTCTGTCAAGAGGTTATGCACCTTTTCAACTTTCACGCCAACTGTATCCACTCCTTAACGAAATCTTCATACTACCTACCAACCCACCATTATCTAACTCTTCTAACACCACTTTCCATACTAACCAAAACCCCTTTAAAACTCAAACTTTGATAACTTTCTACACCCAACAACTTGGACTTTGTCTTTTTGACTTCTCACGGTCTTTTCGTTCTCGTGCTCGGTTTTTTCGTTTTGGCTTCTATTTTTGTTCTTTTCTTGGATATCTGTTACCTGCACAATACAAATGCAAAACATACAAATACAATGTATTTTTGGTACGTTTTTGGTCATTTAAGTCCGTTTTTAGTGGTCAAAGGTACGTGTAATTAAACATATACCAGGTACTGAAGAAATTCAATTACTTTGATTGCACTCTAGTAAGTACTCCTATGGATACAAGTGAGAAGCTGACGCCTAATAATTGTGAGGCTGTATCTTAAAACCTAAGTATTTAGGGGTGATTGTGCTGCTTGACGGTACTTGCCTGGACTTGTACAGTCCTGATATTGCTTTTTGTGTTGGTAAACTTGAGCAGGTATACTAGCTAACCCTGGTTATCAGCAGCATGGCAAGCAATTTAGCGGATTTTTGTCACACCCCGCCAAGGCGGAAACGCGAGGCGTAAACAAGAATGGATATCATCACAACACATGGTGTCTATATAAAGAATACTAAAATGAAAACTAATGTAAAGCAAAGACACAAAGTGTCATAACAATACCCAAAACCTAATGGTGTCTTTATTAATGAGAAAGAGGTCTCGTCAATAAATGACATGCAAAAACATAATCCAAACAATTTATGCAAACGCATTTATTTAAACAGAAAGCATAAATAACTCCAAGCATCCTACGGTGTCTTCTAGCCACTTCGCTCTATCTTAGCACCATTAAGCTCACCCTAAAATTGATGCTTTAAAAACTGTCAACACTACGGTTTGGTGTGAGTCATAGGTTTAGACTACATTATAATCATTTCAAACTAATTATTGTGATTGTCAAAACATATAGGACATTTATGCACATATGAACTTTTGCTAACTTGCAAACCATTCACCATATCAAAAACAACCATAAATATACTGGGTAGGCGTACCCCTCGATCCAAAAATACGTCACTTACGCACCTCAAAAGTCTACCAGCTGAAGACTTATATTTTAGGCCTGGATCTCATACAAATTCATGAGTTGATCAATCTTAAATTAACGATAGTGAGTATGATCAGCCCCACTATTACTGATATTCAACAAAAACAATATATGCAAACAACAAGCCATATCAGTCACCATAATGTGCACACGCATATCAAAACATAATCATAGCAATTCAAAACATTTTAACACTTAGCATCATTTCCATCCTAATTTAAAAACATTAAAAAGAGGAGACTTTGAAATTACCTGGGATGCTTAGCTTCCCAAAAGAATCTAACAAAAGCTTCACAAACACTTCACGGATAATCTAAACAATTAAGCACACAATAAGTTACCATCAATTAGGCATTCAACCCAATATGATGTAACCTCAACTATGATGGATATCTAAGCTATCTACCATAGTTCTATACTTGTTTTAAACCTTTTCCAACTCTTATATACACCATTTACACTTCAATACTACACTTTAAATTTTTTGGATTAGAGCAGAATTTTATTATACTCCTTAGGCGTCCTAAACGTACCACTTAAACACTTCCACAATTCAAACCAAAATTCACCATGCTACATATATGTCTTATGAACCTCTCCTAGCTCTCCCAAAGTCATTACCCTTTTACAAATACCCTTTAGAAATTCATTAATCCAAAGTGTCCAGAATTCGGCCAGAATCTGACCCCCTAAAAGTATGACGTTAGATAACCCACTTAAACTTCATAACCTACTTAGAAAAAATTCAGGGGTCACACACAATATATAAACTAACTTCCACGTGATTTAGAGCCTCAACTTGATGTTCTAATTATTTTTTAAAAATCAAAACAAAAACTAAAATTCGTTACGTTTTACACACTGATTTGTAAAGACTTTTGATTCACCACTTCCCGACCATACTAAACTCACAAGACAATCTTTGCTGGAATGTAGACTTCTGAGGTTTATATCTAGTATGTTGTAAATTGTTTTTTATGTGATGTAATTTATGATTGAGTTATGACTCCCCATTACAAAATGCATAATTTTCTGCTGTGAATTAAACAACTATTCGGGGCGATCTAGACCCTAGCGCATGATTAAAATCACGAAAGCAATTGAACAAATGGGGGGGGTCAAACAATCATCATTAAACTTTAAACTCCAGAAAAATTTAAAACCTTAAAGAAAATTTAAAACCCTAATTTATTTTCATGATTAAACCTAATCCATCATGCTTAGATTACAAGAATTAAAATAAGAACTAGAATTAAACAAAGAATTAGAAAATACCTTAAACCCTAAAAATTTTCTTCTTTTTTTCTCTCTAGATCGGTCGAGCAATAGGGGAGGAGGGTTATGAGATTTATTTTGTATTTATAGGCCCCCAATTAATTATAGAAAATATCTAATTAGAGTTTGTTTCCTTTTAAAATTCCTTTTTTTTCTTTTCATTTCCCTTATCCTCTTTAAATTCATTTTTACTATTCATCTATAAAAAAATATTATTTATTTATTTATTTATTTATTTATTACTTAATTATTTGCTTTACCTTAAGTTTTAATAAAAACCTAAGCTTATTTGCACATACCTTTTTGCTTAAACGCAATTTACTAGATTTTTAAAAATAATTAACTTTCCAAAA
>BQNB010181827.1:0-12556 GCA_026074375.1 Tanacetum coccineum
ATCAATTAATCCAATTAAATCACAACTGAATCTGCAACAATCTCGGCCACGACCTATAATTATGTCGCTCTATTATAATACACGTATTTAATACGATCCACGATGCGTACATCGTAACGACGAAATCATACATATTTTTATATGTATACATACATATATACATGTGATGAGAAATCCACTTGCGCGTCTTTAAACCTTAACCCTTAGTATATTGTATGTATATATACTAACTTATCTCTAATATTTACAGAAAGTTACTATTTTTAGACCTTCTATTTTTAGAACCGAACAATGGTCTTAAAACTATTAATTGAAATAATATATTAACCGACCTTATTTTATCACTCAAAATCGTACTCGTAATGTATTAATATTAATTAAATGATTTGAGCACTTTTGAGTCCGTTTCGGCCTTTCGGCGAAACACGAAAGTTGTTCGTAATGACGTTTTACTTTGCCGCGAGGCTTGTCAGCTTTAAAATTAATCTCACACTCATAGTCACTGAGTAGTTCGATCCACCGCCTTTGGCGCATATTCAAATCTTTCTGGTCAAAGATGTACTTGAGACTCTTGTGGTCAGTGTAGATAACACTTTTCGTTCCATAAAGATAATGTCTCCAGATTTTAAGAGCGAACACCACCCACCAATCCTAAAAATGAACAGATTTCAGTTGATGATTCAGGAGTCTTCCAGTTCTTGACCGATTCAACCTTGCTAGGATCTACGTGGATACCGTCACGGTTGACCACATGTCCTAGGAACTGAATTGCTAGGATCTACGTGGATACCATCATGGTTGACCACATGACCTAGGAACTGAACTTCTTTCAACCAAAACTCGCACTTTGAAAATTTAGCATATAACTTCTCTTTCTTTTATGGTGGCAAAAAAAACGCACCCTTTTTGTGTCTGTTTAATCAAACCAAACAAACACCCGGGACTGTCCCGGGTGTACGGCTGTTTGACAGCCCAACCACAAAACAATCCAAACTCACCCTATTTGTTTATTAACCAAACGGACCACGACACTCGTTGGTAAACCAAACGCACCCGCTGCGTTGGTAAACCAAACGCACCCTTTTATGAACCCCCGGGCTGTTTGAAAACCAAACGCACCCTCGGCGTTTAATAACCCACAACCCGACGCACCCTTGTCGGTTGTTAACCCACGAAACCAAACTCGACGACCTTGTCCCCCCGGATGTCCCAACAGCCAACCCGACACCATCGGTTGTTCCCGCAGCAAAGCCCGACACAAAATGCACCATCGTAGGGTGTTATAAACCACATAAAACACCACCCCCCTCCCCCGATGTCTACAACAGCAACGCACTTCGGCTGTTTTCGTACTAAACAAAACGCATCCCAACCGGCTGTTTCGACAGCTTACCCACGACCCAAACCCGGCTATACCGGCTGTCCCACAAGCCAACCCGACACCCTCCCAGGTTGTTTAGACATCCAACAAAACATCCTTTTTCTTGCAAACCATCGAAGGCCCTTTTTCGGTGGGCTGTCACCCCGAACCATAAGCACCCTGTGGGGCTGAGAACGAAAACCAAACGCCGGTCCCTCGTGTGTTTTATAAAGGACTCGCACCCTTGATGGTTATAAACAACACCAAATGCACCCGTTTGGCTGTTTTAAAACAGCAAACCACACGCACCCATTTGTTGTTTTACAACCCAAAACGCACCCTTGTGGATGGGTTTTTATTAACCCAACGCACCCCATGGTGGTGTTGTTTATCCACCGAAACAAACCACCCTCGTGGTGGTGGCTGTGACGTGGTGGTGATGGGTGACGTGGGATGGTGATGACGATGATGAAACGATGATGATGATGATGATGGTGTAGGTGTGGAGGTGGTGTCACGGTGGGGAGTGGGGAGGCAGTCGGAAGGGTGAGCGGCGCGTGGAGGCGCGTGACCAAGTAGGTTAGATAGATCGGTTAACAAGGAACTCTTTTGGTGTTGGCCGGAAACTTCGCCGGAAAAGTTTTCCGGCGGCGGCACGGCGGTGGTGACCGTGGCAGGCCGGTGGCTGCCGGATATAATGGGAGAGAAGGGAGAGAGTTTGAAAATATTTGTGTGTATGTATGAGATGTAAATGAAATTTTAATATATAAATTTTATATATATATAAAACTTTAATATCAAAATGTAATATGTTTAATAGTTGAGGGTTTGTTTTGTAAATATTTTACAAGGACCAAAAGTGAAAGTTTTGGGAAACTTTTATAATATATTGGTTCGGGACTCATTTTGAGGCTTAACGAATCGATTCTACGCACAGAAACTTGAGCCATTGTTTTTTCAAATCATTTTTTCCGATATAATATGAGATTTCGCTCGACTAACTTTTCTTAAACGTTTTATAAATTTATTTAAAAACGTTTATTATTTATTTGGTTTATTTACGGATATAAACTTGTCCGTTAAAAAATGATCCGTTTACTCGAATATTTGCGTCTTCAACAAACGTCCTGATAAAATGTTAATAATTTATTTAATATTCTTTTTGTAATAAAAAGTGATTAATATAAATGTATTTTAATTATTTTTTGTGCCGGTAATCGTTCTTGATCTCTAAAATCCTTGTGAGGGAATTTTCAGTCACCTTCTGACTGTTTTCGGATTCTCGGTTCACAACTAATAAGTTTGTCTGGAATGGTCATTCCACATCAAATTGCTTTAGAGTCCGACTTGTGAACTGTATTTAGATGGTCGTTATTATAAGTCAAGCCAGACCTAAAAGTCAACAGATTAAAATCGTCATTTAAATTCGAAAAAAATTCTCGGATGTTACAGTACTTCACTTAATGAAGCAATGTTCCTTAAACCTAAATATATGTAAATTCGAGTTAAAAACAGGGGAGCTATAAACTCACTTGATCAAAGACCTACGATTCAAATAATCCAAATAAATCACAACACCGATATATGCAACGATCTCGCCAACGATTCCTATAGTTATGTCGCTCTATTATAATACACGGCTTAAATTTACGTTCAACGATGCGTACATCGTTAACGTACGAAATCATACATATTTTAATCTGTATAATACATAATACACATGTGATGAGAAATTCGCTTTGCGAGTCTTTTTAACTTAACCCTTAGTATATTATATGAATATATACTATTTTCCGTTCTAATCATAGCTTATGTCGATTTATTTACCGAAAGTTACTATTTTTAGACTCTTCGTTTTTAGGACCGAACAATGGTCTTAAAACTATTAATTGAAATAATAGATCAACCGACCTTTAGTTTTGACCCGCTATGTCTTAATTTTAAAACAGATAATCCTCGCGGCAAACTAAAATGTCATTACGATCAACTTTCATGTTTCGCTGAAAGGCTGAAACGGACTCGAAAGTGCTCAAATCCTTTAATTAATAAATCTGCCATTTTTAATATATATATTAAAAATAACCTATTTTTCTACTAAAGTGTAATATTTCGTTTTCGTTCCAGTTTCTTCGTTTATTGGGGAGTTTGAAAAGTTCCAGTTTTATATCATAAGTCCGTAAAAACTTATAATTTTGTTTCTTTTGGTAAACCAAAGTCTATCTTATCAAAATCTCGAATTCCGAATCATGTTCCGTTTTTGATATTAATTATTCGTTCCAAAAACGCGCCATAGTTCGTTTTGAGTTACAAACTCTGTCTAAAATATATATAATATCGCTTTTACATTAATATCAGTCCCATTTTATTATTTATGACATTATTATACTTAGACGCGTAAGTTTTATTAGATTCATACATTTAATAAATCGTATAAAATAATGAAAATTAATATATTTATGGGTGCAAAAACAAAAGCACACCTTTTTGTGTCTGATTATCAAACCAAACAAACCCCCGGCTGTCCCGGCTGTTTGACAGCCAACCCAAACAACCAAACGCACCCTATTTGTTTATTAACCAAACGGACCCGCTGCCGATTCCCATATTTATTTATTTTATTTTTTTACCAAAACTCAACGTCTTTTCCACTTTCAAAACAATCCGTATTGCAAAATACTCCCTCGTTTCAATATATATATATATATCTAATCTAAATCAACAAACGATAAGTAAGTAAAACCAAACACGCCCTTAAGATTACAAAACACAAAACGAAAACAATATATAACACATTTATTTAACCAACTTAACCATCATTTAATATCCGGTTTTTAATTTACGAAACTTTGCGATATATTTATTAGTCAATTTATATAACCCAAACTCACCCTTAGTGCTAAACTTATATCCAAACGCACCCTTTGTGGTTAAACTATCAAACCAAACGCACCCTAACCGTTTGACCCGAAACCAAACGCACCCTAACCGTTTGACCCGAAACCAAACGCACCCCTTTGTGGTGAAACCCACAGCCAACAAACACCCCCTAGGGCGGTGGCTGCCACCCATCGCAGCCCCGTGTGGTGGCTGCCACCGTCAAAACAAACACCCCTAACTGCTATAAACCCAACCCGAACGCCCCTATAGCAGCGGCAGCCCGCCAAACGCGCCCCATAGTGGCGGCTGCCGCCCCCTTTCGGCTGCCAACAACAAACCCACGAACACCCCTAGTTGTTTTATAAACAAACCACACGCCCCATGGCTGTTAGACCACAACAAACGCACCCATCTCGGGTTTAATAAAACGAACGCACCCTTTTCGGGTGGTGGTGATGACGGTATGGTGATGATGATGACGGTGAGGATGGTGGCGGAGTGACGGCGATGGTGGTGTGATGGCAGCGGGGTGATGATGATGGTGGTATGATGATGATGGTGACGAGACAGTGGTGGGGGGGCTCGATCGTGGTGGTGGTGATGGTGTAGCAGCGGCTGCTGCCGGAGAAGGGGGGAAGGAAAAACGCGAGTGAGGGCGAGTGAGGTAGTGGGTTGGGTAGATCGGAAGAAGAGGAATACATTTGGTGTTCGCCGGAAAAATCCGCCGGAAAACTTTTCCGGCGGCGGTGACGGCGGCCGGCGGTGGGCTGGTGGTGGCCGGATATTTGGAGGGGAGAGAGAGTTATAGTGTATGTGTGTATTGTTTTTAAAAAAAATGAGTTAAGTTTTATAAAAAAAATTATTTATAATAAAACTTTAAAAATTTGTGTCAAGTGTTAAATAGTTTAGGGTAAACTTTGAAATATTATCCCAGGGACCGTATGTGTAATTATTGAGAAACTTTTATAATATATTGGTTCGGGACTCATTTGAGCGACTTAACGAATGATTCAAATCTCGAAACTTGCGTCATTGTTTTCCAAATCATTTTTCTGATAAAAATGAGTATTCACTCGACTAATGTTTGTAAACGTTTTATAGAATTTATTTAAAACGTTTATTATTTATTTTGTATATTTCCGATAAACTTTATCCGTAGAAATAAATTGATCCTTTTACTCGAATATTTGCGTCTTCAACAAACGTCACTGAATAAAATGTTAAATAATTTATTAAATATTCTTATTTAATAAAACGTGATAATTAAATGTAATTTAATTATTTTTTTATGCCGATACTCGTTCTTGATTCTAAAATCTTTCGAGGGAATTTCAGTCACCTTCTGACTGTTTTCGGGTCTCGTTCAAAACTAAAAAGTTGTCTGGAATATCATTTCACATCAAATTGCTTTAGAGTCCGAGTCGTGAATACGTGATTTAGATGATCGTTCTTATAAGTCAAGTTAGATTTGAAAAGTCAAAGATTGAAATCGTCATTCAAAATTTCAAAAATTCTCGGATGGTGTACAGTACCTACCCCTTAAAGAAATCTCGTCCCGAGATTAAATTCGTGTTATCCGATTGTGTGACAAAGGAAAGACTTAAGGTTTAATAACTCGGTCCTCAACAAACGCTGATAACTTAATCTTCAAAATTCGTGTTATCTACACTTCTCAATCTACAAAAATTTGCTAGGTTTGTCCATTAATTTGTTTGCATACTTTAGAATAAGCTCAAAAGTTACTCATCTGTCTTTTGGTTTGCAGTTTTAGGAAAGAGTGCTTATTGGTTTTTCAGCTTATGCCTTTTAGATTTTGCTCAAATTTAGTTCAATCTTGCTCATTAGGATAGTGTTCAGCTGTTAGTAGCTTATTAGGTTCAGGTTTTTGCTATTTCAATTTTTCTAGCTTATCTAGTTAGGTAAAAATAGCCATTATTTCTCTTAAGTGTTTTCTGTCAACATTAAGCTCATTTTCTAGCTTATAGCTTAAATTTCAAAAATAGCTTCTTTTATAATTTTTGCTTATTTTTAGCTGTTCTACAACTTTGCTTTTCAAAGTTTTTGCAAAATAAAAAAAAGGGAAGAGGGGAAATCCAGGGTGAGCAAGGCTCGAACCCTGGACCTCTACCCTCCTCAACCTTTATAAACGTCCCACAAACACACACACTTTCCAACTGCGCCCTTGGGTCTTTTGCAAACTAACTCTCACTTAGTTTTCTTTTATACACATTTTTCTTTTCTATTTTCTAATTTAAGCCGTAGCTTATTACTGGCTTATTAGAGCTTATTGTTTAAGCAATTTTTAAGTTGGTATTTTTATAAAATCACCCTTTTAATTTTACACCTTTAGTAATTTTTCTAGATTTTTAGAATTACATTAACTATTTTTAATCATTTTTCTTTATTAAAAACTTTAAAAATTCATAAAAAATAGAAAAATAATCAAAAAAATAAAATTCTTTTTTATAAAATTTTCTTTTATTATATTTTAGGCTTAGGTTTGAAATTTACTTTCGTAGGGTTAATATTTTGAAATTTTATTTTTTAAAGAGCGGGATTTCGTTCCCATTCTCGTTTTCTTTGTTTTTAAGCTTAAAGTACTCTCGTTCTAGAATTTCCTTAGCCTTTTCTTTTTAAATAGCCAAATAGGATTAGAAAAAGTTTAGAAAATCATTTAGGGTTTAATTTTAGTTCAATTGCTTAATTGTCGCGTTTTCTTTAATTCCCGTTTACATTTTAATGCTTACGTGTTTAATTTTCATTTCTTGTTTACTTGTTTTCATGCATTTATCTACTTGTCATTTATATTTAGTAGGATTTAGAAAACCCAAATCAAAAATCTTTGAAACCATTCAAAACGCGCGATCAATAGACTTAACCGGTTTTCAATTCACGCTTCGTTGAGGGAAAACGACCCGGGAGGTTTTTGAGACAACTTTGGTTAAAAAGATTGGGTTCTCAACCTGACGAAAATACTACTCACTATACATATATTTTGATTATAATCTTTATATAACTATATATAAATATAAATAATATATATATATATATATATATATATAATATATATATAGAGTATATATATATATATTATATATATATATATATATAAATATATATATATAAATATATACGTATACGATTCAGAGCCGTATCCAGTTTACAATGATTGCTCTAAACGTCTAAATCGGAATTTCTCAAAACTGAACCATCTTTATGCCCACAACATATCGTATAAATTTTTGATTTGAAAGATGAACATCATTGTCCCGAATATAAGAATGGAACAAAGCGTTTTGTATAACTTTACTGAACGAATTCCCTTTCAGACAATAGTTTAATTTCCGATTACTAAAATCGGATAAAGGCAATGATGATAATGAAATCGATATGATACAATCTTCGAGGGGTAATGAAAATACAAATAAACTTCTTAAGAAAGTCAGATAAAATAAAAATTTTTCAATTAAGGTGAAAGTTTTATCAAGTATTAAATGGAATATCATGGCTTGGAATCATTTTGTCAACGGGATGCTATTAAATCTTATTAAGAATTTGTATGTGCCGTTTGGCATTCCATTAGACCCTAAACGGTATTATATGGATGGTTATTCAAGAATGTTGCGGAGGCCAAGGTACGTTTTCTTTACTTTGTTAAATCTAGGAAAATTGGTCTCCAAGAACGGATACTGTAACACCCCCAAAAATATGACAACGCAGCGGAATACCACTTGGGGTGCTACTTCATAATACACAGCGCTAGATATAAGAGAACGACCTCTAAATGTGTCGTTTGAAAATAAAACATTTTGTTGAGTTTAATAAAACTCTAATTAAATTAACATTTGTCCCATAACTGCAACACCAATGAAAAACTTGAATTAAAGACTCCAAGCACATTCAAATAATCCCAAGCAATCTAATTCACCGAAAAAACATGAGCTTAAAAGTGTCACATTAAAGTTGGTGAGTTCATAATTAGTTTCAATATGAATGTAAGTTTCAACAAAATAGTAATATTAATCCACGTGTCATCATATTATGTAAAATGTATTATAAAAATATCAACTGACCCAATTATATGTCACCAAAAGTACCAATATTATTCCAAAGATTTTATAAAGAATGCATGACTAATTTAATGTCACCAAAATGTATCCCTGGCACCTCGTGCCTATCGATTTCCTAAAAATAATATGTTGTAAGGTAGGAAGACCAGCAAGAATTTTCCCTGTAATACTACAACAAATGCAACATCACAAAACCAGATTACTGTTACACTAAGCTCATGACACTGAAGCTCGACGTATTTAGCCAATATGCCCATACACAGATTTGGTAACCCGCAACATCCAAAACCACGACCTGATAAAAATTCGTTCCCCCCCGGTGGTCTAGCTAGTCACCGACGAGGTTGTCAACCCGATATATCTACCTTATAACACTAATTACAACTCGCGCTATCCAAACCACAGGAATTAACAGTTCACAATAAGTGGGCTTAAAAGGGGGTTATTATTTATACTTAGGTACACACGTAATCAATATAAACTTTCACTTGCGTCCAATTTGTAAAACAAAGTATGTAAATGAGTTTGTAACAATCATGTAAAATATGAGCCCCTTGTTAAATATACATGTAAACACGTATGTAATAATCGACCATGTAATTGATTTGCAAAACAATTTAGCAACCAGCAATTCACACACACAAAAGTTATAAAGCGTATGAAAACAAGAAAACAAGGTGCAATAAAACTCACAAAATCCCTTAAAAACAATCACATTGATATTAAAAACCGAGTAAGAATAAGAAATTTGTAGACAAGCTGATCCCCTTCGCGGTTTAATAAAAACATTCAAAAGATGAAAAGCGCGCATGAACTCACATTGATTGAAAGACCCACTATCAATGTAATCCAATTAAAATCACAACTGAATCTGCAACGATCACGACCACGACCTATAATTATGTCCGTTTGATTATAACACATAAATAAAAAAGACCAACTATGCGTACATCAGTTACCATTACGAAATTGCATAACATATTTTTCTATGTATACATACATAAATACATGTGATGAGAAACCACTTTGCCGTCTTTTAAACTAATCCTTATATATTGTATGTATAATATATCTATTTTTCGTTCAATCCTAATTTATCTCAATATTTACAGAAAGTTTATATATTAGATCCCTATTTAGAACCAAACAATGATCTTAAAACTATAATTGAAATAATATATTTAACGCGACCTTAGTTTTGGTTCCGCTATATCTTAACTTTTAAAACTGATAAGCCTCTGCGCAAAGTAAAACGTCAATACGAACAACTTCGTGTTTCGCCGGAGAGGCTGGACGGACTCGAAAGTGCTCAAATCGTTTAATTAATAATCTGCCAGATTTAATATATATTAAAATTAACTTATTTTCTACTAAAGTATATATTTCGATTCCGCTCCCGTTTCTTCGTTATTGAGACTTAAAAGTCCCGTTTCATATCAAAACGTCCGTAAAAATATAATTTGTTATATTTTGTAAACCAAAATCCGACCTTATCAAAACTCGAACCCCGAATCCTACGTTCTAATTTTCCTGATTTAAATATCCATTATTTAAAAAGTGCGTCAAAGTCCGTTTTAGTTCAATTCCTCTCTAAACTATATCTAGTATCGCTTATAGCTTAATATCAGTCCCGTTTTAATATTTATAACATATTATACTAGACCGCGCAAGTTTCAATATGATTCATCACATTTTAATTTGTCCGATCAATCAAATGAAACAATTTAATACATTGGGGTGCAAAACCAACTCACCCTTTTCGGTGACCACAATTAGACGCACCCTACGGCTGTTTTCGACAGCCGAACCAAACAACCCCTTTTCCTTTGTCATAATCAAAACCAGAACACACGACCCTTGTCGGGTTTAAAAACCCGAAACCCGACTCACTCCCCCGGTTTGTCCCCAGGCTGACCCGCAGCCAGTAGCCACGACACCCCGGCTGTTTTCGAACAGCCAACACAACCAAACGCGCCCTCTGGTTGTTAACCCTTAACACCGACCACACAACCCTGTCCCCCGGCTGTGAACTCAGCCAACAAGCACTATCTTGGTGGCTGTTTTCCATAAACCAACGCACCGTGCGTGTTGTCACAGCCAAAAACGCACCCCGTAATGGTGAAATAATAATCCAAAAACACACCTTCCGGTGTTATAAAGAACCAAAACGCACCTAGTTGGTACACGCAAACCCACACAACCCCTAATCTACGCCCAACCAAACGCACCCCGCTGTGGTGGGCTTATATAACCGAACAAACACACCCCTCTTGGGGTTCTCTTCACAAACCAGCCGCACCCTTGAGGTGCGGTGGCTGTCCCGAAAACAAACACCCTTGCGGTTTTTAATAAAAAATCAAACCGCACCTTTACTGTTGTTAACCCACGAAACCCGACGCACCCTTTTGTGAAAAACACAACCAAACGCACCCCTTATGTGGTGATAGCCACATATACAAACGCACCCCACGGTGGCTGTGGTGGTGGCGTGGGTTCGGATGGGGTGGGGGAGGGTGGTGATGTGTGGTGTTATAAGGGCGCAGTGAAGGAGAGGTGAGTTGGGGGATCGGATAGATCCGGTCACGAGGAGCCTTTTTGGTCTTCGCCGGAAAAGCCCGCCGGAAAAGTTTTTCGGCGGTGGTGACGGTGGCCGGCCGGTGGCTGCCGGATATAATGAGAGAGAGAGGATGAAGATGATGAGTGTGTGTATAATATGAGATGTAAAAATGAGATTTTAATATATAAATTTTATATATATATAAAACTTTAATATTAAAATGTAATATGTTTAATAGTTGAGGTTTTTTTTTGGAAATATATTACAGGGACCAAAAGTGAAAGATTAGGGAAACTTTATATAATATTATTGGTTCGGACTCATTGATGGCCTTTAATAACGAATGATTCAACGCACGAAACTACGAAACTTGCGCCATTGTTTTCCAAATCATTTTTCTGATAAAAATGAGTATTTACTTGATAATATTTCATAAATATTTTTATAACATTTATAAAAATATCTGTTATTTATTTTGTGAACCGGTTACGCCTTGTCTGAAATAGAAAAGAAAAAATGGATTTCAACTCGAATATTCGCGTTCTCAACAAACGCTTTTAATTAAATTGCTAAGTATTTTATTAAATATTTTTATTTAATAAAACGTGATAATTAAATATAATTTAATTATTTTTGTGTTTCTAAAATCTTGCGAGGGCATTTCAGTCACCTTCTGACTGTTTTCGGGTCTCGGTCAAAACTAAAAAGTTGTCAGGAATGTCGTTTTACATCAAATTGCTTTAGAGTCCGAATAATGAAAACGTGCTTTAGATGGTCGTTCTTATAAGTCAAGCCAGACCCTAAAAGTCAAAGATTGAAATCGTCATTCAAAATTTCGAAAATTCTCGGATGTTACAGTACCTACCCCTTAAAGAAATCTCGTCCCGAGATTAAATTTGTGTTATCCGATTGTGTGACCAAGGAAAGATTTAAGGTTTAATAACTCGTTCTAAACAAGACGCTGATAACTTTATTCAGCAAAATTCGGTGTTTCTACACTTCTCAATCTACCAAAAATTTTGGCTAGGTTTGTCCAGGATATTTAATCCATCAAAGTGGGTATCTCAAAATATATCATTACAGATCTTATGACTGGTATAACCGCGTTATAGGGAAAGTCTCATTATAGTGAAAACCTCAAGAAGAAGGTGTAGTCGCGTGAGTATGTTTGTATAAGTCTCTAAATGTCCGAGGACGGAGTCTCGTTTCTACTATCTGTAATGTTCGATGATTCACATCAACGTGGCTTATGTATGTAAGTACCCAACTTACTTGGCAGTACTAGGATGTATCGCGACCTAAGTCTTCCTACTAGTGGCCCGAAATGAATAGTCTAACTATCTGCTTCGTCGATAGGTGTTTACCTGGTTTAAGGGGGAGTTGCATAACCTATTGGATAAAGTTGTATCAGTCGGGACCGCTCCAGTACCCAACAGCAGCGACCATAACATCAATACTATAACAAATGGTGATGGGATATTGCACTCAGTCTGTTAGCTCCACAGACAGTTCGTGATTGCAAGGACTTGCAATGGCAAAAGTAATAACTTAAGAATGAGATAAGGTAGCTCCAAGTGAGGCCTTAAGATTTTTTATTTTATTTTTTTTTTTTGCTGAGTAGTAAGACACGATTGTGTCTCTAGACCTTTTTAACGGATTCTGATGATTATCGATTTCAGGTTCATACTCGTG
>BQNB010181829.1:0-12556 GCA_026074375.1 Tanacetum coccineum
GTATAAAATTACACCTCATCAAATAACAATATTGTACTTGTCAATATCAGTATTGGTTGGATCATAGACTCATGAGCTAATCAACACATGATTGTCACCACTAAGAATATGTTTGGGGTTATTGATATTTATGATTTAAATCTTACTGTGGGGCATCCTAATGGGGCTATGGCTAAAATAAAACATGTTGGGAATTTACAATTGTCTAAATATGTTGTTATGTATTTATTTATGATGTTTTGGTTGTTCCTTAGTATTGTGTTAGTCTTTTGTCCGTGCACAAGTTGATAAGGGATAGTAGATTGTTTGTTGGTTTTGATGAGAATAAATGTTATATTCAAGATTTGACTCAAAACAAAATTGTGGGGACTGGTAGTGAGTTTGATGGACTATATATGTTTGACCAGACATCTAGTTAGACTATAGGTAAAAATATGGATGTTGTTGCTTATGTGTCTAAAACTCTATGGCACAGCAGACTTGGTCACCCTGTTGATCAGGTTATTGGTGTGTTGCAAAAAGAGTTAGAGATGTCTAAAGATTCACATGTTTCTCCTTGTGACTAGGGCTATAAACGAACCGGACGAACACGAACAGAGCCTTGTTCATGTTCGTTCATTTAATTTTAACCGGACAAATAAACGAACTCGAACGCTTAAATGTACGAATTTTCTTGTTCATGTTCGTTTATTAAGAAAATGAGTTGTTCATGTTCGTTTATGTTCGTTTATTAAGGAACTAAATGAACCTTAAACGAACATAAACGATCGAAGATAAATGAACGTAGAAAAAAACATAAAATATTATCAAATTATGCATAATGTTATGTTTTATAAGTGTTGTTTTATTTAAACATACCAGATTTAAAAATATACAATTAAAATATATGATATACGAACATAAACATATAAATAAACATAAACGAACGTTAATAAACGCCTAATCGAACGTTCACGAACATAAATGAACGAATGTGACTTGTGTTCATGTTCGTTCATTTAACTAAACGTAAAATAGTGTTCATGTTCGTCCATTTAATAAATAAACGAACATGAACGAACTTTTAACCGAACGGTTCATGAAATGTCCACTGAACGTTCAGTTCATTTATATCCCTACTTGTGACATTTATCACAGGGCTAGACAAACAAGGGAACATTTTCCTTTGAAGACCTTACAAGGTTACTAGTAGGGAAGGTTTTAGATACTTCCTTACCGTGGTTGTTGATTTTTCAAGAGGGGTTTGGTTATATCTTTTAAAAACCAAGGATGAAGTTTGTAATATGTTTAAATCCTTTCACAGCTTGTTGTTGACTCAATTTGATTATAAAATCAAAAATTTTAGATCTGATAATGGGACTGAGTTTATTAATAATAACATGGATATGTTTTTTAATCAAAATAGGATCATTCATCAAACCACTTGTCTTTATACTCCTCAGCAAAATGGGATTGCTGAAAGGAAACATAAACACCTCTTAAATGTGGCTAGGAGTCTTATGTTTCAAGGAGAGGTTCCTTTATACATGCGGACTGAATGTGTTCTAACTGATGTTTATCTTATTAACAGGCTACCCTCATATGTTCTCAATGGTAAATCTCCCTTCGAAATGATTTATGGAATAAAACCTAAGCTTTCTCACACTAGAAGCTTTGGATGTTTGTGTTATTCAACTATTTTGAATAATAGTGATAAATTTTCTAGCAGGTCTATCAAATGTGTGTTAATTGGTTTTTCTACAGTTAAAAAGGCTTAAGCAAGCTCCTAGACAAAAGAATGTTAAACTTGTATATGCTCTTACTGAAAATGGATTTATTCAAAGCAAATTTGATTATTCATTATTTGTTAAGGGATATAGGGATACTTTTGTTGCTTTATTGGTCTATGTAGATGATATTGTGATTACATGAAGTGATGTTAAGCAGATTGAGAGTTTTAAAAAATATCTCAAAAGTAAATTTCAAATTAAAGACTTGGGTTTATTAAAATATTTTTTGGGTATTGAAGTTTTAAGAAATGATATGGGTGTACGTCTTACTAAAAAAATATTGCCTTAAAGTTATTCATGAGTTTGGATTACTTACTGCTAAACCTGTTTTAAGTCCTCTTCCTGCAAATTTTGTTCTTAATCATATTGAAAGTGATGAAGACAAAGCTTTGACTAATATTTCTATCAAAAATTAATTAGTAAACTAATTTACTTGACTCACACTACACCTGATATTTCATATTCAGTTCACTATTTGAGTCAACATATGCGCCCTCCATTGTCTTCTCATCTTAAAACTGCACTAAGTGTTCTTAGATATCTTAAAGGTTCACCTGGTTGTGGTGTCTAGGTGAATAAAACTAGGAATTTTGGTGTAAAGATTTATACTGATTCTGATTGAGCTAGATGTCCTATTTCTAGGAAATCAGTATCTAGTTTTTGTGTTTTCTTGGGTGATTCTTTGATATCTTAGAAAAGCAAGAAGCAAGCAACTTTATCCAGGTCTTCTACTGAAGTTGAATATAGATGCATGGTTTCTGCTACTTATGAAATCATCTGGATATGCAACATTTTGAGTAAATTTAGTGTTACTAGTGTGTTACCAGTTGAGATGTATTGTGATAACATTTCTCCTTTGCAGCTTGCTGCAAATCCTGTATTTTATGAGAAGTCTAAACACTTTGAGATTGATTTACATCTCATAAGGGAAAAGGTTCCTGCTGGTGTTGTTAAAACTATCTAAGTTCATACGTCTCAGCAGATATTGCTGATATATTTACCAACGGGCTTGATATTAAGCAACATCAAGTGTTATGCCAAAAGTTGAATTTGAAAGACATGCTCTGAGTATAAAGTTTGAGGGAGGGTGTTGAAGTATAAACGTTACTTGTATAAGTTTAGGGGTCTTTCATGGACAAATTATTCTCAGTTCTAGTCCTTGTATCAAGTACATGGGTCCTTTTGTCTTTTCTTATTCTTGTAGTTGTGTTATCTTTGGAAGGGTTTGTTATGTTGTTTGCTTGGAGTTCAAAGGCTAAAAGGGACTTTCTGTTTGTGCCTATATAAGCTGGTTTATAGTTGGTCATTAGGGTTAACCTTAATCTCTCTCTTTTTCTCTCAAAAGATTATCTCTTTCAATCGTTTAGTTCTTGTTCTGTTTTCTGGTTGTAATCGTTCGACTGGTCACTGTGTAGTGATCCTTTGTTATGCAGTTTTCTCTATTTGTTAATAGAACAACTTTTCGTGTTCTATCTTGTATTGTAATCAACTCTTTTTTATAATAATAAGAATCAAGGGGAGGTTGGCTGGGTTTTTTGATACTTTGTGTACAATTTCTACACAAACCAACCTATAATATGTTCAATGATGATCGCAAAACTTTTATGTTTTTGTTATAAATTACACAAAAACGTTTAGGATGCAACACACTATGTCCATAAACATGTTTCTTGTCCGCTATATATATACATCACTGGCTTCATGGATTTGCACATATTGAGATATGCATCCATGGAACGTTCAGACTTCAGACACATGAATGATCATAAAATGCCTACTTGTATCAAAACATTCAAACCAAATATGGGTGGTTAACTTAATAATTGTTGGGATTTTACATCTATTTAACCATTAAACATATCACGAGTACGCAGCGGAAAAATCAAACACGTATAGAACTTATAATTAACAAGGGATTGAAGATGTGTACATTTTAGCAAGAAACGTTACACTGCTTTTAGCAATAAACGTTACACCATCTTCAATATACGCGTGTGTATAACACCACGCAAAACCACCAAGTAAAACCACCAAGGATTAAAAGTATAATCCCTCTAAGTATTCACACACAATACGTTCTTAGCAAACAACGTGTATGCTAGTACTAGTAGTGTTTAACCAAACGATCTTTTCGTCTTTGAATCAATCAACACACGAACCTCCTTCTTGATGTTTGATCGCAACTCAAAAACCCTAAGGGTTTGTTTGTTCGATCGTACGACCCACAAAGAAGAAACCGAAAATCCCTTTAAGGGATGTAGAACCGGTCGAACTAGGGAGAGAGCACAAGAGGGATTTTTTAGGGTTTAGGGATTACAAGTTATGAGCTAATGAAAGCCCCTAGACCCCTATTTATATACCTCTTAGCTTGGAGAGCAAGCAAGCAATCCCACCTCCTCTTGGAGGGGTATTCGGCCGACTATAAGGAAAGAGGGGGAAACCAAAACTTTCCTTTTTCCCAGTTTTGCATATTAGTCCTTTAACTATTAACGACTAATATTTATTCTTGTTAAACTTTTAACGATCGTTTGTTAAACACTAATTAATATATTACATTAATATATTAAAACGTTATTCTACATATTAACGTGTGCGTCCCCTTAGGCTCGAATAAATTCCGGGCATATATAATTTATATTTGTTCATATTCCAACAATAATAACCTTAGATGAGATACCATGCTTATCGAAAAGTTGACAAAAAATTGATCTGGTTATATTTTTAGTTGTCTATAGGTTTTCAAAATCGGGATCTTACCTAGGATCGTTTTCGTCTTTGCAAGATCGTGATCGTAAGATCGGATCGGGATCTTAAGATCCCACTATAATGTCAATTTCTTAATAATCTTTACAATATTAGACAAATCTACGAATTACTATATATCATTAACACAAAACTATACAAAATTATTTTCGAAAATTATGATTATAAAATGTTTAAGAAGATTAACATATAGTTTTTTAAATTCTACAAAACACAACCGATAAATATTTAGTTTTTTAGTTTGTGGTTCGAGAAATGTAAGATCGGATCGTAGTAGATCTTAAGATCCTAAGATCAAGATCGGGATCCTAACAACCATTATACAGTGCTTTATACTTCGAAAGCAAATCATGTACCAGTTCAATACCATTTCAATCACATTGCTATCTAAACTCGCATTTATAAGATGACTAGTTGACATAAAGCCAATTAACCTTGTTATCCAATAACATTATGTTAATGATTATTTATCACACAAAGCCAAATAAAATAAATTATACCAATAAGATATAAATTTATGCTTGTTTTAATACATTATTTTAGTTCATTTTGCGCCCTAATGAATGAAGATGAGCTTTAACCAACAAACCTAAACATATAAGTTCACTCTTTTTATGAGTTCCTATTCGTTCAAAGTTCAAACGAACATTAAACAGTACATCTCTTAAGACAAGTTAAATACAAGCCGTCATGTTGAATGTTACTTTATGATTGTCCTCGTATCACGACTCATAAGGTATACTAGATTCCTAGGCCCATTTAAACGTAAAGCCCATGGAAAGACTCAACTTTAACTCTTTAAGGAAATAACAATGGCCCGTATATTCAAAACAAACAAGCGCATTGTTGCGGAGCATTAATTTTTTGCCCGTTGTTGCGGGCATTAATGCTTTTTTTTTCGTGCGGGTTTATTTTTTCGGCCTTTGTAGCGTTAATTTTTTTTTCCCTTTTTTTCCTTTGCGCGAATTTATTTTTTCGACATGTGAGGGTTTACTTTTTTTCGTCCTTTCTGTTGCCGTTTATTTTTTTTTCCCTTTTTTTTTCCTTTGCGCGAATTATTATTTTTCAGGTTCCATGTTTATTAGTTGTTTTTTTTCATATTTAAAAGGTTTTGTTTTTTTTCTTTGCTTTAGGCGTTTTTGTTTTTTCGAATTGATTTATTGTAACGAAATTTGCGTCTGCGTTGCTGCAGAGTTGGCATTAATTTTTCTCGCGCGTGTTGCGGCGGCATTAATCGTTTCTTTTCTTTCGTCTTTATTTTGAATGGTATGGCGTGTTGGCGGGGTCTGCTAATTTCCGTCTATTGTTTTGTGAATCCGGTCATTGTAAGTGTGCAAGCTAGCAGTAAACTAACTTGCTTTTCGCCTCCAATAAAAAAATCAGTGTTAGGTAAATAAATGAATCTCAGAGCTCCTAGCGTCTTGAGCCATGTCAATAAGGACGTCAGTTTCAGTCTGTCAGCAACTCCCTATGTGTGTTTTTTTGAGTAGTTAATTTGCTTTGTATTCGTTTTTCTGTTTATTGTGTTTATTGCGTTCTCTTGTTATTTTGATTCGTCGTCGTGTTGCTTTGTTGTTAACCCATTACATAAATTTGCAGCCTCCTAACGCTATCATTTTTGTGTCTAATAAATTTTGTCCTGTGAGTCCAATGTGTTTGAAAAAGTTATACGATGTCTTAATATGTGTGGCCTTAATCTTTTTGTTAATTTAATTTGTTTTGGTTGTAGTCTGTTTTGTTTTCATTATATAGATATAAGTGTCTCCTTTAAGTGATTGTTCGCCTAGACAACGTTGTGATTGATTTCCGCCTTAGATTATGTCTTGAGAGTATGATTGATAGATGTGATCCTCATTAATCAATGAAACATCATCTGTTCTAAGTTAAATAAAATTATAATTAACCGGTGTTTGAGAAATAAAAATACTATTCATTGGGGCCTGCCCAAAAATGGGGCTGAGACCCTCCAAGGATAACTAAAATTGGCCAGAGTCTTTATCCGAACCACATTTGGTTCATCAGAGTATGAACTGATGTTAATCTCCTACTCAGCATGTCCTCCAAAACGTTTCGTTCGCTTACTCTATTTATTAAATTAATTACTACCTCCTACCATGGACAGATTCCCCCCCAATCCCAACACCCCCCCCTCTGATCCCAACAACCCAACTCCACATACTTCTCATTTTTGTAGGAAGTTAATAATATATGTACTAGCTGGAGTGTTACATTCCGCGCAATTAGCTGGCGGAGGTAATATGAAAGAAAGATTTACTAACTAACTCTTTACCCCAATTTCCTACCCGTATTTTCAGTAATTATGTTTCACGAACACTTATTTTAAATGTGTAGGTGTCTTTCTCGTTTGTATTGTGCTTCGTTTGGGTTCTCACTCGTAGTCTTTGTCCTAACAACGCAAACACCATATTAACATCACGTCACTATTCTCGCATTGCAAAGAAGACAACACACATCTCCGAAAATAATCTGCTTTTACCTTTGTAATCAAGTTATATTTAATTAAGATTAAAGTTGTAAAACGTACTATAAATCAACATAAACATAAACCCACTAAAATATAAAATATAAAAAATTATATAAAATTTTATAATGCAAAATGTATTTTCGAATAACATAAAGTGCACTCCATAATTTTAAAAAATATAGTGAAATTAGATGCTTAATAAAATTTTAACTTGATACTAAATATATTTAAATTTGACTCTCATAAAGCGGCGATTTTTTTCGTTTAATGTCAAAATGTGACTACTCATATCTTTCTTTGGATGCTGATTCTCAAGTAAATATTGAGCTAATGTTTATTTGATGAGACTATGTGTTTACTGGCATAGTGGTCATGAGAGATTGCACCTCCTTTCTTAATTTTTAATGGGAGTCCTCACATTATATTAATGATTGTATATAGTACTAGTTGGTTACTAATTCCGCGCATCTGCCCAGCCTAGGCAATATCTATAAAAACAAAAAATTTACTATATCAATCTTTTTCGTTCAATTTCTTGCCCGCTTAGTATACATTCGACAGTTTCACAAATTGTATGTGTGTTCGTTGGCGGTTTCCACGTTAGACGTGTCCGCAAACACTCATATTAATATCATATCATATTCCTCGCATTGTAAAAAGACAAGCACTGCAACTCTCACTCCGAAAGCATATAGTTTTAGTGTATCAAGTTTATATTTAATGTAAGATTTAAAATTTGTAATAAAATATAAGAATTCAACATAAAATAAACCTTAATTAAAATGTAAAAAGAAAAAAGTATGATTAAAAATATATCAAAATGGACATATTGACTTTTAAAGATCATAAACAATTTTTAAAAATATGGTGAATAAATTTGTAATCCGCTATATAAAATTAAATAGATGTTAATAAAATATATTTCAATGTTTAAACAATAAAGGTGTGATTTTTATTTATATCAAAATGTGACAAATACGTAACTTTATATGATGCTTGTGAATTTCCAAAAAATGGATGATGTTACTAGTTTCCATGGTCATAGATTGCACTCTCCTCTTTTCTTAATTTTTAATGGGTAGCTTCATATATTAATTAAAGTTTTATATATGCGAGTTATTGATATTAGATATAGATATAAAAGTATAGATAATATAATGTATACCAGCAGTATACTGTCGAATGTCGATTGGATAAAGTAGAAAAAAAAACTGTTTAATGTGGATTCAATGGCTTACAACACACTGGTTGTGTACTCTCCATTATGAATCATTGTCTCTACCCTCTCTAGTCGCTAGGGCCGTTCCCTGGTTTCGGAGGCCGTGGGTGAGATTGTGAGAACCGAAAATGAGGCCTCAAAGTAAAGGCTAAATGAAAAATGTTTATTTTTTATAAATATATATTGTTGTTATCGTCTATTCTAAATACGGAGAAAATGACCATACATAGTCTTCTTTGTTCATCGTCCTAAGATATGACAGCTTACCCTTCCCCTTGAAACGTTGCGTATCTTTGATATACAAGTTTATATTGGCTCGGAAACATGAATACTTTTCGATACAAACACTTGATGCAGACCATTCTATCACAAAAAGATACTCCACATGATAGCATCTGTTGAACTAACAAGCATAAGAAACTGAAACAGAATGTTTTAACTGAACAATGTCCTCTCATGAAATGTACCTTTCTTTACTTAGAAAAAAATTATTTTACAACCACCAATTGTGACATCCCTTCACCAAAAATATGATTTACTGTTACATTACACCAACAAATTACTATAATGCCAAATAAACTAGAACTTGCTCATCAGTGGACCAAAAAAACATAAGTCAACTCTTACTGTTACATTGTGACTTGACTTATGCTCTAATCTTTTCAAGACTCTCGGAGACTGTTTTCATACGAGGGCGAATCTCAGGGTCTCGTTCAGTACACGCAAGAGCTAAATGGAATACTGTTAGCACTTCTTTTTTCGCGTGTACTTCTTGAAGCAACATGGGGTCTACCATATCAGATAAAGGGGTTTCCTCCTCAAACCCTTTTCGTACCCACTTTACTAAATCAGGGATTTCAGTTGAAGTTGAGGTTGTTGGAGATGAAAGCTCGGGTGATTTTCCTGTTAGCAATTCAAGTAACATAACACCAAAAGAATAAACATCCCATTTTTGTGTAGGTTTGTTCGATGTCACTCTGGCTTCTGGTGCGCGATAGTTGTTGACTTTTTCAGTTTGGGCTGACTTTAAGTATGGAAGGGCACCACCCATGAAGCCACCAGAGGACGAAGGGTTGTTGCCAGTGATGGTGATAAGACGGTTTAAACCAAAATCTGATATGTATGGTTGTTGCTCGTTGTCAAGGAGAATGTTTGAGGGCTTAATGTCTCCATGAACAAATTTCCGAGGACTACATTCGTGGAGATATGCTAACCCTCTCGCTGTTCCTTTTGTGATCTTTAGCCGTGTTGACCATGAAAGGATTGTCGATGTTTGACCTGTTAGCAGTATTCAGTAACATCAGTAACCTAAAAAATGTTTCTAATGAGATGTCAAATTTACTCATTGTCATATAAGGTGGTATTGTGGCTTGCTTATTCTTAAATGGTTATCTGCTTAACATAAACGTGCATCAAACTATCAACTAACATGTTTATTAGACTAAATACGCAGTTTTAATCTTATATACTTAAAAATAAGCAATCAAGTAAGTAGTCCCAGACGCCTGCTAATGTATGGGTTATACAAATCGATTATGAAATTTAAAATGCGCAGGAAAGAAAAGTACCGCGTAGAGCGGAAGCCAAGTTGCCATTCGATATGAAATCACTAATTAGTAGTTTCTCATCGGGAGCCCAATAATAAGCTCTCAACTTAACCACATTCGGATGTTTCACCTTCCCGATCGCTTGAACCTCCGATACAAACTCCTTATATCGTTGTTCGCCACCCTCACCCAACCGTCTAACTGCCACAGGAATCCCATTGCCGAGCACGACTTTATACACAATCCCTAACCCACTTTTTCCCAATACATAAGCCGAAGCTCTCAACAACTCATCTAACTCAAAACTAAACCCTTTATCAATTGCCACTAACTCGCCCCCTTCACCACCGCCACCGCCACTATTACTGCCACCGCCATTAACGCCACTACCCTTTTCAGATTCAGCCTCAGAATCCGTGCCGGGAAATCCCCTGACACACGGAAATAAACAGAATTTTGACTTTTGGTTTCCACCGAATTTCACTTTATAAGTACAGCTACAACAGCCGTGAGAATCTTTTCTCCTCCAATAAAAATAAACAATAATTAAACAAATTAATGCCACTCCAAATGCATCAGCCACTGATATTAATATAATTAAACCCGGTTTCAACCCCTTTTTATCATCACCACCCTCACTCACCGGCGTCAAACTTTGACTCCCCGGGGGACTTGCCGGAGTACTATTCTGGCAAGTTTTCGCAAGCGGAAAACCGCAAAGTAACGGATTTTTCAAAAACGCCGTCGGACCCTGGTTCGAAAAGGAACCCGTTTGCGGAATCTCACCGGTAAAGTTATTATCCCGGAGGTCAAAACTGACGGTTAACGGCAACTCACCTAAAGATTCCGGCAACTTTCCTGCCAAATGATTAAACGATAAATTCAATGTTCCACTTAATGATTTCAGTTGCCCAATATCATACGGTAAAGACCCATTAAGGAAATTAGATGATAAATCCAACTGAACCAAATTTGCCAACTCCGGGAAGACCCCTGACGGAATTTCGCCGGAAAATTGATTTCCCGCCAAAATCAACCGCTGCAACTGCCGACAGCTGCCAAGAAACCTTTTCAACGTACCCTTTAACGCATTACGCGATAAATCAACGTTTTGAAGACGCGGTGGGTTGCACATGCTCGCCGGAAGTTCGCCGGAAAGATTATTTCCGTACAGAAATAAGCTATGAAGTGACGTGGCATTAAATATTTGATCCGGGATTGAGCCGTAGAAATTATTGTCATGTAAATTTAGTCGCCGGAGATAGACTAAGTTTCCGAGCTCCGACGGAATATACCCCCGTATATTTTTTCCGGCGAGTGCTAGTCCGACGACACGTGGACTGGAGTCACCTGAGATATTAGCGCAGGTGACTCCAGTCCAATGACATGGAGTATTGTCGTTTTCGCTCCAGTCTGATAAGACCTTGTCGCCACTATCGATAGATGACTTTATCGATAAGAGCGACAAGCCATCAGACGTAAGAGCGGAAACATAATTAATAAAAAGTAGTATCAATAATAAAAATGTGAATTTTTTGTGCATTGTTAATATTTGGTTAGAAATGAGTAAAGGGTGTTTTTTTTTTTTTTGAATTATGATTTAGTTAAGTGTAGCATTGGTATTTGATGAAATATTTTTGGGATATGGTGGTGGTGGGTGGTGGTTGTGATGGTGTAGTAAGGTGGTGGTGGGTGATGGTATTTATTATGAGAAGTAGATTATGAGAAGGTGATGGTTTAAGGACCCTACCACATATTGGTAACTAGAAGTAGAAGGAAAGCAATGGCTACTTTATATGTGTTTTGTTACTATATACTATAGTTGGTGTTATGATATTATATAAACTAGTTTGTATAGTTTTAGTATAAGATTTTAAAAGATTTTAAGATCATAGAATCATGGTGTATCTCCTTCTTGGTGCTTTTAATCCTTACACAGAGTATAAGTTTTGCTAGTCATTGTTCTTTGAACCTTTTAAGAAATTAATTGTATTGTTGATAAATTGTGTGTTAATGTCATGATCATTTTATATTTGGTGCTATAATTATATATCAAGAAGTTTGTATTCTTTTAATAACTTGCTATTTTAAGATCATAAGATATTGGTATGTATATTTCACTCATGTTCAAGGTCAAATTGCTACTAGTATAATTTTGATACTTTTATATGTTTTGCTAGTCATTCTTCTTAAAACCTTTTTAAAACTTCTTGTTTGGTTGATAAATTGTGTTTTAATGTCATAATCATTCTTGCTTCATACGTACTAAGATAGACGTATATTAAAGTGTATTTAATGTTATTAGCATTATTTAAACCACTATAAAAGCTTGTATTTAATGGTATTATTATTGTTTAAGCTATTCTGGACAATCTATCTAGAACAATAAAGTTTAAAATTACTAAAATCGTTATGTCGTTGTCACTAACAAATAAAAGAAAATTTGTGCTTGTTAGTAAACAACCAAATAGCCTATTGAACTTATGTCACTAGTTGGCAAACTAAATGCTAAAGAGAATCGAACTAAAGAAACTCAAGTTGACTTGACAATATGTTCAGCCAACAAGATGTAAAATTCACTTTCATTTCACAATTTTTACTCTAAAGAATCAAACTTGTATTGTTGGAATTTAAATTTATTTTACCGCACTTACTATTAATAATTGAGTCGAGTGTTATAAATTTGTTACTAGGATAGTTATTATCCACATTTGTGGATAGTTATTATGCAAAATCGTTGCACTATGTGTTGCAACATCTGGTTTCAATCGTT
>BQNB010181833.1:0-12556 GCA_026074375.1 Tanacetum coccineum
AGGAAAATGGGATGCTAAAACAATAGATATATTTTCGAGATCATGAGAGACAGAATGTCAGGGGAAATGGGATGAAATTTGATGACTTCCGTAAAGTAAGGTATGGGAACAAGAATATTAATGATATAACTCGTGAACGGCGATAATACGAATGGGTAGCACAGAATTATGACTTTAAAGTTAAATCATAAAGAACCATAAAGTATACCGACCCATACGACCTTCACCATAAAAGTGATAGCCCCCTAAATGACACCTTGCGCATAAACACCTACTTCCCTGACGTCTCCAAAACACAACCTAAGAAATCACGTATTAGGGAAAATTCATTTGAAGAGTTGATGAAGATTAAGTTAGGGCACACAAATATCAGTTATTCTATGAGGAGCGTGATGTTTAAGGAATGGGTAAATAAAGACTTTAACTTTGGGGTCAATATTGGAAGGACAAAGGACGACCCATACTCTAGGAATTTTGATGTATACAAATATGAGTTTGACAAAGAAATTGAGCAGTTGGTAAATGAATATGAGTTAAAAGCTGGGAGGAAGAGATATGCTTTGGAAGAAGTATGGGAAAAATGTGAAAAATTTCATGATTCAACCAAACAGTGTATGATGAAGGATTTGAGCAAGAGGAACTTTGGCAAAATGGAATAGAGGAGATAGACTACACACCTCCGTTAGCTAAAAATGAAACTTTTGAAGTCCATCGTTACACATTCAAAAATGGGAAAAGTTTCATAAGCATAACTAAATAAATGAAAAATGTCCTACCTTTAGGAAGAGTTAACGGATCTAGATTTATTAAAAAAACCATGAAGGAGATAGATGAAGAAAGAGGAGCCACTAGGAAAACATAGAAGATGAGTCTAACTTAAAGACTCGGTAATAAACAAAAGTGCTTGTCGGGAGACAACCCGTCTTTAATTAATAAAATGCATTTATGATTTTGAATTGATTTGCAGTTTTAACACACGTAAAATTATATAAAATATAATACTTTAAAAGAGAAATTAAGAAGATTACCAAGTTACCCTTGATAAAATTCACTCTCAAAAATATATATAATATAATATAAAATACGTATATTAAACCGGGTAAGTATGCTCACCCGGGTCGTTTTCCCCAATGACTAGTGAAATTGAAACCACGTTTTAAGTTCGGATCCTGATTTGAATGAAGCAAAGATAGTTGATTTTGAAAAGAAATAAAAACTAAAATTTAATTGAACAATTTAAACAAATATGGAAATGCACTATTAAGCAATTTGACTAAAATTTAAACTTAAGATTTTACTAAATACAGGAAATTATTAAAATAAAAGCCCTAATTTTTATCTTTTTATAAAACTTTAATTAAACTAATTTAAACTTAAACCTAATTATTTATTAAACTAATTATTACTTAACCTAAGGACTAAAGATGCAAAGATTTAAGAAACTAACGGGGAAACTTAACAACTAACGGAGGGACTGACGTAGAAAACAACTAAATTGAAAAGTTACACTTTCTACCCTAAGAATCAACCCCGACAACAGGCTAAGCCCCGAATTAAGGTGAAATTTAAAAAGTGCTTAAAATGAAAAACTCAAAGAAGCAAAGTTGTAAAGAAAGCTAGAGGGAACAAAATTAATAAAAGCTATTAGGGCTGAAAATCTCAAATAAGCTCAGAAAGAGCTTATTTCTAAACTGATTACAGAAAGTTGGGTTTAACCCTTAGTTTTAGAAAATAAGCTATAAAAAACTCAAAACTAGATCAAAATGAAAAAGGAAAGAAGTTCTAAAGAGCTTATGATGTGCTTAATCTATAAATGAAAAGAAACTAAAACTTAAACTACTTTTATGCTACTGAAATTAAGCATGAAATAAGCAAACTCAGAAAATAACCTAAGAAACACAAACTTCAAATAAGCTAGAGATCTTAATAAGCTAAACTGGACTCTAAAACTTAACAGACAACTTAAACTACCTATAATTCATCTATTTAAGCTATTAAATCTAGACTTGTAAGCTGAATTAACAAATTTAAATCCTAAAGACTCTAAGTACTGTTTTTGGATTTTTCAGGTTTTTTTTTTAAGACTTTTGACAGCAAAATAAACTAAGACAATAAGCTAGAAAACAAAATTTAAGACTTAAACTATATTAAGCTATATGAAAACTTAAATCCGACTGAATTTTATAAGCTAAAACCTAAAAATTACTGTTTTAAATCAAGTTGAGAACTCAGCAGTACTAACTTTAGTACTGCTAGTGCAAATTTTCAGCAGTACTTTCAAGTGAAAGTACTGCTAGTGCAATTTTGACTTTTGAAAAATGAATAAGCAACGAAATAAGCTAAATTATGAAAACTAAAACTAAATAAGCTAAAACTAAACTTAAACCTACTGAGATTAAAGCTAACAGTACTAACTTAGGGTTAGTACTGGTAGTGTAAAGAGACAGCAGTTTTAACGTAGGTTAATACTGTTAGTGCAATTTGAGAGTATACTTAAACCAAACACTCCTTTATCATTTTGACAGGAGTTAGAAAAAGTCTTTATTAAGAGAAAACTTTGACCAATTTTGCTAAATTACCAGATAACAAACTTAGATAAGAATCAAACTTAGCAAACATGAACACAACTAAATAAGCTTTAATCAAGATCTAAACTACTTAAACTAATATTTTTGGATTTTATGAGTTTTGATGACAGAAATGTAAATCTAAAGATCTATAACTAATAAGCTAAAAACAGATGACCATTAAGCATAATGAAAGGACAATTAACACAAATAAGCTACTCTAATAAGCAAATAAGCAAGAATAAAACATATAAGCTATTACTAAGCTCTGAAATTAAAGAAGAGTGAAAAGAGAAACTTACTTAAACCTTTAGCTAAACAAAAGGTACCAATTAAGGCAGCTACAAGCTCTCTAGCTTATGAATAACTTAGAGTTTTAAGTCCTTGGATCTCTTCCAAGGTAAGATCCCCTTCCAAAAGCTTAGATCCAATAAGATCCATGAAAGTTTAAACTGATTTAAGGTTTAGATAAGGTTAATTCTGAATTCAAACAGCTCAATTTCAGCTTAGAGACTGAAAGAGCTTAATATGAGCTTATTGAAACAATTTAGCTATATAAGAGAGCTTATGACTTGAAATGAGAGCTTTAGAAAACGAGATTTAGAATACTAAAAACTGAATTTCATTAATTAAAAAAACTGATTACAATGAAATTACATTTAAGAAAATTACGAATTTAAGCTAAAAATTAATAAAAACTAAATAAATCGACTACTAAAAACTAGATAAAAGAAGGGACTCCTTGTGTGTGTGAGAATGAGGCCTATTTATAGTGCCAAGCTGAAGCTTCTAGGACCTCTTGCCTTGCTCTCCAAACTTTTAATCTCTGCCATTCATTGCTTTAATCATTTGAGCTTCAATCGTGGCCGTTTGATCAAGATGTGGACACCTGAGGATTGCCAGCGTGTCATTCCCTTGATGTGACGTTTGTGTTAGTTTTGTGAGTAAATTAGCACAAAAACCCACCACTATTTGTGCTTCTTTCATTGATTTACGTGGCATTGAGCTTGAGCTAGGATAAGTATCCCCTTGATTAGACTAAATTATCCCTGCCATCTTGTAAGAGAGACCTTGAATTGTCTTCCGTACCCTTTAATTTTCATTTGCCCCTTGTTTTACCATGGGAGTGAAATCGGGGAAGACGGGTGAATAGTAAAAGGTATTCCCGCCTATTTTTAACAGTTAAAACTGTTGATCTATGGGAAGTTTACACATTTGGTCCTTGTCTTTCTTTTCTCTCTCTCAAGTTATAAATAACTTTCGAGAAATGCAAGAATGGCCCTTGGAGAAATTAGAAGAGGAACTGGGCTAAGGCTTTGTACTCTTCTGGCTTTAGCTTTGATTCTCGTGTCCGTGCTTGCCCGTTTTTTGACTGTTTTCTTGTGATTTTTGACTTATCCGTACCTGCATACACAAAACACAAATACAAGCATATTTTTGCCATTTTTTGTCTGTTTTGGGTTTAATTGGGTTATATTAGGTACAAATGGATATGTGTATTTTACACTTATCAACTGCTTATTTGAAATTCAAAATGCTTTTTGTTTGTTGTTTAGAGTAGCTTATAAGCTGAGCTTTAAGTAGGTATAAGCTAGATTGCCATAAGGTTCCAATAGCTAGCTTAAAAATAAGCTCAAAGTTGTCTCATTGTCTGTTTTGAGCTCAGTTGTGTCTCAAGTGTTGTAGGTTCTCTCTATAAGAAAGTAGAATTCGAAGTCCCCTTGACTCGTATTCATGTGGTAGAAAGGTTCTGTATAGGCGTGACCACTTTGGTTACGCCGTAACAGTTTTATTACGGCGGTAAAGTTTCTGGACTTGTTTCTCATGTAACCTTTTTAGTTTTATATAAAATTTTAAAATCCATCTATGTTTTCGGCGTACCCAATACAATGGTTACGCCGAAATCCTTTTCTGTAAAACTAATAAAAATAGTTTGTAACCTTTTTCATAATAAACAATGTACATAAGTAATTGAAACTTTAGGGTGTGTTCTTTCGAGAAACCTTCACGGGGACGTCAATCGTCCACTTGGTGATACCTAGTGGTTTAAGTGGCTTGTTGCTTATGCTAATGGCAACGGTGTTTCCTACGATAGTGTGTTAGTTTTTATGTATTTGTTATGATTTATGGCTTAGTTGTTGTCTAGGTTGATTTCGGTGGAAATTGTGGTTGTTTTTAGGACCATTGGCAATGAAATTAATCTCTTGCAGTCATAACTTAGAGAAGAGAGCAACACTCAGGAGAGTCTTTTGTTATAATTCTACTCTTATTTCATTATTTCATTTCCTTAATTTTACAATAGGGACATTGTACAAAACAAGTGGGGGATAGGAGTAGAATTACCACTTGACCTATATTTTTCTTCGATTTCCTAGTTTCTTGAAAAATGGTGCCAATTTTAAACTTTTGACATGTTTTTCTTATCTAAATTGAATAAATCTTTTTCCGTGGCACATTATTATCCTATAATTTATTTGGTGGAGATTAAGCCTTATATTCCGTTGTTTCATCTATTATTACATAAAAATCCACTATAAATACATGAGAGTGCCAGTGTATTGTAGATTTAGAACTTGCCTGTACATCTTGGTTAAGAACCTAATTGGTTAGTTGGGAGACGAATGTTCAAAAAGGCACTATCCCTTGGAAATCAAATAAAAATATAACCATTATGTGTTGTGTGATCGTACTTGTCTCACTGACTTGTCGACCTCCCCGTGTAAAACCCTTGTTGCACTAACTAGTGCAAGATACCCATAGATCACCTTGTCAAACCAATCATGTTCAAATCCTATATGTTTCGTTACACTATTTCGCCTTAGCCTACCCTATAGTCTTTATATTCTTTGTGTTGAAATCTATGGCTATTTAAATCCATGGTTGGGGGTTGAGGAAACGAGGAATTATATGCATTCGTGAATAGCAATCTGTTATGTTACATAAGACTCCCATTGTATCACCACTTTTGACTTTGTTCATCTCAAGTGGGGGGATGTGCATATAATATCAGATGTTGCAGGGCAATAATTAAAGATATAAACTTCTGTAGCATTTGCATATTTATCAAGAAGAATAAAGAGAAAGGAGGGATGCAAACTTATAAAGTCACCTCATGTGTAAAAAAATGTAAAATGGTGCACAATAATTAAATGGGAGCTAGTAGCCCATTATTGTACCAAGCCATCTCAACAAGTATAAAGAATGGAGCTTGTTGTAACCCAATATCACATTCACTTCACCATTTGGAATAAGAAAATTAGAAATGAGATATGATAAGAATTTTAGAGAGAGGTTAGAGAGAGAAAGTAAAGATAGGAAAATGAGATGGTTGAATCTAACAAATGTGTGTGAAAACAAATGAGACTAACAACCTATCCATACTTGGAGAGGGTTATTTATACTTACACCGCATGGGCTTTGTTGGGCCGAATGGTGTTTGACTTGGGCCAGGCTCAAGATTACAATGGACCTTAGTCTGAAACTAATACAAGATTAGATTACGTCCATGAGCCTATTTACCATTATAGCCTATTGCAACATACATGAGTAAAGACCAAGACCTAATATTCATAATGAACGAACTTCATTGTTCGACTCAATATTTTGAGGCTAACAATCTCCCCCGAAGTGAGTTCATTGTGACACTCCTTCATGAGTTCAAATGAGATTGCTTTTTTCGTTAAGCTCTTGTAATCTTGGTCTTTGTATTTGTTGTAGGCTCGTTCCTTCATGCCGCGTGATCTTTGATCTTGAGCCTTTGCCAGTGTCTTTCGACTTCGTATTTACATTTGAGATCTTTAAATCTTTATCCTTCAGTCTTGATCGTCTTTGCCATCTTGCGATCGTGTGTCTTGACCAACATGCTCATACTTTGCATCTTCTTGAAAGCTCTCTAATAATATCCCCCAAAGTTTGGTTTCTGAGGAGTTATCTTTAATATCAGAGTTTGCAAAAGTCTTTGTCTTTAATTCTTGAGCTTTCTTGATTCTTGAGTCTTGATGCTTATAGTATGTCTTTGTAGTTTGAGTATGAGCATGTGGTAATGAATCCGACTCTGCTGGAATGAGGCTGCAACACCATCGTTTATACCTGCATTTGAATGTTAGTGATAAACAACAAATATGGACGAATATGGCTTTGTCATTCGTTGAGATTCGGTTACATTAACCTCTGGTTCCGTGAGGACAGTTTTACAGTATAAATACTATACCTGTAATCAGGTAGGTTCAATTTAGAAGAACCTTTTTGACAGGGTTTCCAGCTCAAAGTGTTAGATCCTCTAACGCGTATGCATTAAGATTCACCGGTCTTGCTTGTTTTAGTTACCAAAACATCTCAAAACAGGACATCTCGATATGAGTAAGTACTAATAGTTACTATCTTGCTGATTGAGTCGTCAATCATTTTACCTGGAACATGTTTGAATCACATAAGAATAACCCACCATCTTCTCTTTCCAGTTGACACATCGTTTGATTATTTAGAATTGCACATGTCACGTATCAACGAGGCATTGTTTGATGTTGGCTCAAGCAGGATTTTCATCTTCACGGTGAATACTTAAGTATCACTCGGATGTTCTGGCAAAATCATAAGGATAATGCGTAGGAGTCTTGTTAACAGCTTGTGAACTTATTGGTGTTTAACAAGTGTTTGTCATGGAATTTGTCCTAATGAGATTTATTTTATTGATCTTTTGGCTCTAGACTCGATTAGTGCATTTTGGTTTTAGTTACTCGGAGGCTAGAGCAGACTGACAACCTATTCATTATAAATAACTTGGAGTGAGTAAAGTCAATAGTTTTAGTGTGTATCTCCATGAATATTGAGACAAGTTTTTGTCAAGAGAATCTCGATTGGACTGGGAAGGGTTATGCATTGCATCACTGGGTCATGTCATTCTTTAATATCATAATTCATCTTTGTGAAAACTGATAGATTATGTATTGAACCGGTTTCTGCCTAAGTTGTGTGGAGGGATGCTTTGTTTTTACCCTTTATCCATACATTTCTTTTTCATTCTTCAACCCCTTCAATGCTTACCAATCGTCATTGCTAACACCTTGTTGTGATTGTTCCAGTGTTAGCTCAATCTTAGTCGGCATTATTCCCTTATTCTCATTCATCTCTAATCATTCTTAAGGACTACTATTTCTAACTATAGTGTGTCCTTGGGTAGATCCCTCCGGTTTGAGTTGGATATAGGACTAATAACCTAAACTAACACCTTGTGACTTCAGTACGTCATGAATTAAGATGTTGTTGGATTATGAGATAGTAAACATAAAAACCTTTTTCGAAGAGTACCATGCAATTTGAGTCAAATTAGATCTCTTATTATTTTCAAGCATCACATTTTTAATTACATTCGACCTTATTTTTAAATACAAATTCACTTATTTTTTGATATACATTGATATTAATGGTCATAAAACTTATGGGGTAATAATATTATTAGCATGAATTATATAGAACTTTAACTTGTTCCCCATCAATTTTACATATGTTAGACACTAAAAAAAATAATACCAAGTTGTAAAATGAATATAAAATTAAGGGTTAGCATTGTTAAGCACACAATTTTGAAAGATTGTGAATTGTCATTGAAGAATTCTTGAAAAATTGTGCTCAACCACTAATTCATCTTATAACGAACATTCTATTTAATTGTCATTATTATTATGGAGTTGTTATTAAGACTTTTTATAATGTATTGAATACATAAGAATTGTCATGTGATGATGTATCCAACAACATTCAAACATTGTTTTTCAAAAAACTCCCCCTTAAACATTGACTCATTTTGAAAATGACACCAAATGTTGAAGAATTGTCTTGTAAAACTTGATGAGGGATGGAGTGTTGAACACACAATTTTGAGATTATGAATTGTCATTGAGAAATTCTTGAAAAATTGTGTTCAACATTTTGAAAAACCAAATGTTAGAAGACTTCTCTTCTAACTCTAGGATAAAGTGATCTAAAGTTCACTCTTCCTCTTGTCGTTACGGGTCGAGTTGCATTATGTGAGCAATTACAAGTCAATATAGAAAATTTGAAATGACTTGTTTTGCAAACCATTTGAAAAGTCCTTGTTCGAACTTCATTTACACGCCCGTGTCGATGTTAATCAACATTTCTAGGTACATAAATGTTATCGATTCCAAGAGACATGTCGAGAAGATTCTTTTTGTAAAACATTTTCTGATTTTTTTGATTTTGTATTTTCTTTTTGAAATTTTATATTTTTGTATTTGTTTTTATATGTTTTATATTTTTTTATTTTGCTTTTCTCAAAAATATTTACACGTCGATGTTTGAAGAATATATCATGCAGATTCATTTGCCAGAACCTCCAGTTCTGCTAGAGTCAACACATTCATCAATTTATCTTAACAAGGATACCGAAACCCTATCTTTGGTTTATGGCTTTAGTAAACATATCAGCTAATTAGTATTCAATCCTGACAAAGTACAATTTAATTATACCGTTTTCAACCTGTTCCTTGATAAAGTGATATCGAGTATGGATGTGCTTGGTACGGGAGTGCTGCACATGGTTGCATGAGATTGCTATGGCTGACTGAGAGTCGCAATACAATGGTATTTTGTTGTAGTTGAAGCCATAATCCTTAAGCTGTGTCCTCATCCACATTACTTGAGCACAACTTGCAGATAACGCCACGTACTCTGCCTCTACTGATGACATTGCAGTACATTCTTGCTTCTTTGACATCCAGCTGACTAATTTATCACCTAGGAATTATATTCCTCCAGAAGTGCTTTTGCGAGTATCAATACATCCGGCATGGTCGGCATCTAAAAAAGCTATTAGTTCAAAGCCAGAATCCTTCGGTTAACAATGTGTCCAATGTTATAAGATCCACCTTAAGTATCGAAAGATCCTTTTAACTCTTTGAGGTGGTTTTTTCAGTCGGCCAGTCTTGATACTTGCACAATAACATACTGCTTGCACTATGTCTGGTCTATTAGATGTCAGATACATGAGTGACCCGATTTTACTATGATAGTTAGTTTGGTCTACGAGTTTTCCACTCAAGTCTGCATCTAATTTAGGTTTGGTAGCCATTGGTGTACCAACGGTATCACATTTTTCCATACCATGTTTTTAAGAATCTCCAAAGCGTACTTGGCCTGATTGATAAAGATACCTCTTGGGGATTGGTGGATATAAAGTCCTAAAAAGAATTTCATTTCTCTCATTAAGGACATCTTAAATCTACTGTGCATTAATTTTTCAAATCGTTTAGAAAATTTAAGGTTCGCAAAAATAATGTCATCGACGTAAATTTGCAAAAGTAGAATGTCCTCCCCGTATCTTATCATGAATAGAGTAGGGTCAATGGTACCTTTAGTAAAGTCTTTGGACATCAGGAATTTTGAGAGTTCATCATACCATGCTCTTGGAGCTTGTTTCAATCCATATAGAGCTTTCCTTAGACGGTAAACTTTCTATGGATGGTCAGTATCAACAAACCCATATGGTTGTGCAACATAAACCTCCTCCTTTAGTGGACCATTAAGAAAAGCCGTTTTAACGTCCATCTGTTAGATTGGAAAAGACTTGTGTGTAGCGTAGGCGACGAAAATCCAAACAGCTTCCAAGCGAGAAACTAGAGCAAATGATTCATCAAAATCCATACCCTCTTCCTGAGCATAACCCTTAGCTACAAGTCGTACCTTATTGCGAATTACAGTTTGGTCTTCATCCTTTTTTTTCTTTCATAACGACTTTAGTTTGATTACGTTCTTGCCAAAGGGTTTGTCAACGAGTTCCCAGACTTGTAGTATGTCAAACTGATGAAGCTCTTCCTGCATTGCCTCTATCCATGCAGAATCAACCATTGCTTCCTTAATGGTTTTTGGTTCAGCAGTACTCACGATGAGCGTGAACACACACATTTCAGGATCTGTTGCAAGGTGTCATCTTATTTGCACTGGCTTAGATGGATTTCCATGAACTTGTTCTAGCGGGTGATCTTTTGTGCATCAGTATTTGGAATCGTGTGGTTGATAGAAGGTATGCATATTTAAAAACAAATGTGTGTGAAAACAAATGTACCAACACACTCTCCACACTTGGAGAGGTGTATTTATACTTACACCACATAGGCTTTGTTGGGACGAATAGTGTTTGACTTGGGCCGGGCTTAGGATTACAATGGACCTTGGTCCAGAACTAGTACAAGATTAAATTACGTTTATGAGCCCGTTTACATACATGAGTAAAGACCGAGACCTAATATTCATAATGAACGAACATCATTGTTCGACTCAATATTTTAAGGCTAACAGATCTAGTAGCCCATTATTAAAGATCGGGTTTTTGAACTCAGAGTTTTGGACCTTGGATGGACAGTAGCTAGTTATGACAACCTTAGTTTAATTTAGACTATTTGTTTCGTGTTTTTATCTTAACAACCATTTAAAGTGTATCCCGTGTCTATCCTTACCCTTTTTATCACCCAATAAACCAAATGTCACCCATGTTGCCTTGGAGACTGTTTAGACCCTAATTCTAGTTGGTGGAGACTTGTGTACTTTCCAAGCTTATGATAGAATACATATTATGACTGATGACAATTTTCTTTGGGAATTAATGTGATCACCCCAAAATTAAACACTTAGCAATGAGAGTTGAGTGTTTTTGATCCCCTTTTCGAGAGGTGTTTGGCTTAGATGTCTTATAGCATAAGTAATTTATAGATTCATTTCTCCAAGTTAAATTGAGGAAATCTTTTTATAAATTATTCTAAACGGTTCTACTTGAGGGCAAGTAGAAGTCAATGGGGGGATATTTGATAACATCTAATAATTGATACTTTTAATATCAAATTCCCTATAAAAATGCTTACAAATATGCTATAAATTATGAAAAACATTACATTAATTGTTTATTATTAGTTTTCAGGGACCAAGTGAGCTTTTTAGCAAAGACAAGGGATTTGGACAAGAATGCACTAAAGTGAAGAGTCCAAGGCAGTTTACGGCATAAAACCCTTGAGGGATTACGCCGTTAACATACTCTAACGAAGAGATGAGTAATCACACACTTTACGACGTTAAGCTATCTCCAAGATTACGCCGCAACATTATAAATCTATATAGAGATGATGTATATTTTTTTTTTTATGACACAGCGTTACGGTGTATCTTTTGCGACATGGCTTACGCCGTAACATCCTTGTATGCCTTGAAAATTGGTTGATTACGTAGCCAAGGTTAACAGCATAACATTCCCATAAGGATTACGCTTGTAACCTTTGAAGCCTATAAATAGAGACTCCTCTGGCTCATTCAGCATCACTCACCACCACCACTTCACACACAGTTCTAAGGGGTGAACCAAACCCCTAAGGTTCAAAGCATTTCATATGAAGGTCCAAGGGAGAAGCCACTAGCATACGTATTGTATTTAATCCTTCATTTCATTCTGTCTAAGAGTTATGATGATTCAATCCATGTCTTTATTTATTAATTCTTGCATTGCTGTTACTATGAGCGGCTAAGCACTCCTAGTGATAGCCTAACCATGTAGTTACTAGTGTTGTGATTATGATTTCCTATTTAATTATGGTTCTGTTAGATATCTTTATAGCCTTTCATTGACCCCCATGTTTTGGTAGTATAGAGGGTGGCTTAGATCTTGTTAATCCTGATATTAGACTTACCATGTTGAACTTGGGATTAGTGAGGTACTAGGGTAGCTTGACATCTATCCCTAGTGTAGGAATTAACCAAATTACCGCCTTTGTCACATTAAATACGTAAAAAATGGGAACTCTTTCAAAGGCGGTTAATAATCGGTTTAGATTATAGATTGATCTTAAGGGTAGTTGGGGTTTAACCACTACGAGCTTGGATGCCCTGCTCGTGTGATCGTAGGGGAATGTGGGATCCCGGAGTAAGCAGAGGACAGACCTTAAATGAAAATTCGGGTCTGTCGACATTAGAACCACGAATGGAAC
>BQNB010181836.1:0-12555 GCA_026074375.1 Tanacetum coccineum
AAACGGAAATATAAGAAAACGCAACAAATAAGCAAGTATGCTAAAATTAAGACCTACGAACGCAAATTTAATTTCTAAACCTACTTAATAATAAAAGAATATTTTCAAAAAAAGAAAATTATTTTTTTGATTTTTATTTAATTTTTTATGATTTTTTAAAGTTTTTAAACTAAATAAATGTACGAAAAATATAAAAGTTTGAAATAAAATTTTAAGAAAAATCCTAAAAATTGCTTAAGTAACAAAGAACTCAGGAAAAATGCTATTTTAGAAAAAAAAATTAAACTGATAAGCTTGGAAGATTCAAATAAGCACTCGAAGTGCTCATTTGAATTATGAACTATAAATGGGTTAAAAGAATAATAAGTGCACCCTTGGACGTAAAAGTCCCAAGGGCGCAGTGGTTGTGAGTGTTGTGTTGAGGTGTTGAAAGGTTGAGGTGGGTAGAGGTTAGGGGTTCGAGCCTTGCTCACCCCTGACTTCCCTACTTCCCTTTTTTATTTTTTTTCTCAAATTTTTTTGAACAAAGTTATAAAACAACTTAAAACTAGCAACTTTTTGTGAAGAAAGCTTTTTTGAAACTTAACAAATAAGCCAGAATTTGAACTTAAAAACCTCTTAAAAGAATTATAAGCTTTTTCACTAAACCTTAGAATCTTATAAGCTCAAATAAGCTCAGACCACAAACAACTAAGCTATAAACACTTAAAAACAAAACTAATAAGCACAACTGAACAATATTTAAACAAAACAATAAGCCATAGACTGGAAAAGCCAATAAGCAATTATTTTCTCACAAAAAACAGTTTACCAAACAGTCCTATAAGGCACTTTTAAGCTTATTTTTAAGTAAGCAAATGGATCCTTATAGCTATAAGACCTATACCATTTGAAATCCTATCATATAATCAATCTAAATTTACTTTTGAAAAGTATTTTAAAATCTATTTAAGCTATGAAAAATCCTATTAAAAAAGGTTGTTTAAGCAGAATACACTATTTTTGGTTTTTAAAGTTTTTATGAAAAGACAAAGTACAAGCTTGCAGATCAAAAACAGATACACAAATAAGCTATTTAACTTGAAATAAGTCCTAACTAATCTAGATTGGCCTACAAACTAGTTGTGCTCTAAGTTTGAAAGGCTAAATCCTACTTATGCTAGCTGAAATTTCAGCTTGAAAATGGCCAAAACCAATTTATGCTAGCTGATGCACTTGACACATTTTATAACCAAATCTCAAATCAAACAATGCAGGCTTAAGGACTTGGATTCTACACTTTATGAGCACTAAAACAAGAGTAAAGTGATTGACTAAACCAGCTAAAACAAGATTAAGCTCAAAATGCAAATGAACCTGAGCTTATGATCAGAGATACTAACAACTTATACTAAAACTAATCAAAAGCTGATAAACTCTAACAAAAACCTTAAAACCTAACCTCATAAACCTCAATATGAAATTTAAGATCAAAATAAAGGACTGAATGACCTTTGACAGCACTAACTCAAGTTAATGCTGTCTTGTGCCAAACACCCCTTTATCTTGTTCAAATTCATTTTTAGCTTATGAAACTCAGAATTAAAGTTCAAACTAAAGATACCAGATGATAATAAGCTTATAACAATCCTAATGAACAAGTTTCAACAATCAAATAATCCAGAACAATAAACCTACAGATTATGCTACTATTTTTGGTTTTTTCAACTTTTTTATATCAAAATCAAGCAAACTAAGTATTAAGCTAACAATTGAACTAAATAAGCATCTAACAACAAATTTAAGCAGTAATAAGCTAATCTAAACAATAATAAGCAGGAAATAAGCAGAAATAAGCTAAAATGCAATATTAAGCTATAAAATGTAAAATGGAAACTTACAAAAACCTTTGCACAAACAAGGCTATTAATGCTTTTAAAAGCTACTCAACAAGCTCCAGCTTAAGCTGGTAAGGTCCTGGAATCCCTTCCATAATTGGCTTCCCTTCCATTTAAAAGCTGAGGTAATTTGAAGGGAGGATTTGAGTATTTTAAAGCTCAGTTAAGCTTTAAAAGCTTAACTGAGTGAATATCTAGCTTATTAGTTTTAATCACAACTTATTGAGCTTAAAAGAGCTTAAGAGAGCTTATTTAACCATTTTGCTTTTAAAGTAAAAACATCATAGATAAAAACATAATTGATAATTGAAACAAGAATTAAAACTAAAACTTTTATGAATGTTTTGAAACTGAATATAAGGCTTTATAAAAAGAAATTACATTTGATATTAAAATACAAATAAGGCAAAAACAATACCATAATCGTAATTTATCTAAATAAGCTAACTTTCTATACTACTCCTAGATATCTCTGTGAAGTGAAGATGAGGCCTCTATAGATTTATATGCAAGAGTAGATGCTTTCCTAGGCCCTTAGACGCTCCTCTAGATTCTAGTCTTACATTAATTCCATAACTCATTACCAAATTTTGATCTTTGCCCAGAGTGAATGCTCTCCAGCGTCCTTGTAACCAAGTCATATTGCAGTGATTCCAGCGTGGCTCCCTAGTGTGTCAGAGGTGTCAACTTCTAGAAGGGTTAATTTCATTTAAAGAAGGTAACTAGAAGCAGGGTAAAGTTAGGGAAGGAGGTGAATAGTAAACTTGGTTTTCCCGCCTCTTTCTTTCCTGTTTGTTTGACCAAGTATTATAAGAAGGTTTGACTTGGGCTTATGTAAAGGGTTGGGCCAGGGAAATGGTTTTTGGTTATTTTGTACCTAACGACCGTTAGTCTCTTTTTAATAAAGGACTAACGGTGTAATTTGTTTTGGGACTTTTGGTGAAAATGATTTAACATTAAGGGTCCTTTTGGTACTTTTAATGGTTTTTCTTCTCATGAGTTGACCAAAGTTGACTTTTGTTGACATTTGTTGACCTTTGCTACAAACACCCTGCTCTTGTGTACTCTTTTCGTCTCGTGTTCTTTTTTGTCCGGTTTTTGGCTCTTTTCTTGTGATTCTTGCAATATCCGTACCTACACATCACAAAAGACAAAATACACATATACAAGCATAATTTTGCACATTTTTCATCTTTTAAGGATCATTTTTGATATAAAACGGATATGCGATTTCTCACATATCAATTACAATGAATATGATAAATTAATATTAGTTTATTTAAACATGTAAATAATTTAATAATGATTTATTTAAACATGTAAATAAACATGAAAATTTTGATATAAAGTTTAATTATCAAAGTATATCTCGATATGGATTATAGTATTTATTTAATAAATACTAAATAATAATGTATTCGCGATGAAGGAATACTATAAATGGTAATCACTTAGGATGACTTGAGCGGGAACAACGAGGAGTATTTTGCGCGCGAAAATTTAAAAAAATTAAGTTATAGTTTAGATTTTTGAAAAAATGACCTAGTTCTCTATAACTTATGGCTCTGATACCAATCTTTAACACCCTCAATTTAAATCAGGATTCTGGCCCAATAATCGGGTGTTAATAATAAGTACAATAATCAATAAATTATAAGGAACGACTCGAAAAGAGACATTATAAAACATATTCCATTCCATTAAAAAGTTCAGAGTGTAAGCGTTGTCCTAACATAAGACTAACAAGATACAAGTGTTCAACCAAATATAAAAATATTGTTTTTGAGGAATGGAAATCATGTGTTTTAACAAAAATCATTCTTAAGTGCAACTTCCTCTTCGTCCCAAGCTCCAAGTCCTTAGCTTTGATTACTAGAGATAAACATGCTAAAAAGTCAACAAAAGGTTGAGTGAAATTCATAGGTTTAGTTAAGTATAAAGATTTAGAACACAAATATTAAATCATCAAAAACTTGTGGTTCAAACAAGTTTTAATTAATAATGCATTGAGCTCGTGACATCTGACCCCTTTGACGAGAATAAATTATGTTGCCCTAAATGATTAGGTATTATTGCTATATACCTGTAGTTCTTAGAATAATATATCTGTTGAAAGTGGGTGCCCCATAGTACTAAGTTTCACTTAAATATTCTTATCTCATTACCATGTGTTCACACTTTTATTTCTTAAGAAAAGACGTAAAAACCATGTTACTGAATTTTAGTCATCTTTACACCATCATATCTCTTAACCTATAAAATACAAAAGGATGGGATTTTCACTCCTGGAAAGATACTTAAGTCTAGTTTCCATAACTTTAAGCCAATCAATCAAACCATTTACCAATCTACGGGAAATGAGTTTTTACTAACCATAACTCAAAATAGAAAGTTGACTGAATTTCTATCGTTTACGGTTTCAGCCATAAATCCTATTCAATAATAGCTATTAAGTTGAATCTAAAGAGAGATGAAATATTATGATTTATAGTGTTTAGCCATGTTTTAAAACCTCAACTCACTGTACAAAAACCTGGAGCAAAACAGGTTTTCCAACAGCCGCTCCAGACTTGACCTTCTTTCGTAAAAAGGCCATATCTCCTTCATCCGGAATCGATACAAGAGCGTCCAATTCGTCACATGTACCTAAGACTTATATATATCCAACCATGTACTTTATTCACAGACCCTAAGCTTAAAATTTTGAGAAAAACCCACGTTTTACTACTGACCTGGAAACAACCCGTAAATCTACTTCCAAACTCATTCAAATCGCTAATCAAACTCATGCAATGCCATAACATAATCTTACAACATATTCCATTATCATTAAACCTTATGAACATGATCTATCCAAGATCAAACATAATAAGAACATGCATGCCCCTAAAAACTCAAGATCAAACATATGCACTCAAGAATAATTGAACCACTACATAAAAGTAAAATGGAACTAACAATCACAAAGAAGGGAGGAGTAGATGATGAAACACAAACCCTACGTGGGTTGTGTCTCCTAAGCGCGCCGGGTACAAACCCTGCCTTATTTTTTTTTATAACCGGAAACCCTGAGCTTTTTAAAAATGCCTAATCTTGCTATTGAAATCACCTCTAAATGATGTCTGGTTATACTCGCTAAGAGCCCTTAATCCAATAAAACCCTAAAACTTAATGTGTGATCTATGCAAAATCTGTTAACTTCTTTAAAACACTTGGCTAGTGGTGACTTATTAGTAATGGGAGATGGATAAGGTTAATTTATGCCGGTGTAGATTATGAGTGTTTTGGAGTAAAAAAGTTGTGATTTAAAGGAGTTTTGATGGAGTTAATGGTGGTTTTGGTGGTGTTGCCATTGAACAGAAGGGAAGAGAGGGAGGGAGTCGGATGGTTTTTGGGTTTATGAATATGTGTGTGTATTTCTAGTTGGAGTTAATAGATAATCTAGGCTTATATAGGGAGGTTAATATTTAGTAGTAGTTTCCTAAATAAAAAAATTAATAAGGTGCGTTTGTTTTGGGTTATATCCGACCAAAGAAAAGGAAAAGGAGGGAAGGAGTGGTCTTTGGCCCATATTAGCCTAACAAATGATACTTATTAATCTCGGGCCCAATAACCTTTCCTAGTCCGATACTTTTTTCTAAATCGTGACTTTCATCTCGGTGTAAATTTCAAACAAAAGAAAGACGAATAATATAAAAACAAAAATAATTAGTCACTCGAAGCCCGAATACAGAGTCGTTGATTTCTCGATTATAAAACGGATAAATTAAATTGTAAGATTCGCGAGGGTTTCTAAAATCGACGAATTTTAATAAAAATCGACTAAGATAATAAAATGCATGATTTATAATTTAGAAATTAATTATAAATTCAGATTAAGTAGTGACCTTAAATACGAGGTTTTACAGTCAGATCGTGCCGTAAGGTGTTGGGTTAAGTCCCGCAACGAGCGCAACCCTCGTGTTTAGTTGCCATCATTGAGTTTGGAACCCTGAATAGACTGTCAGTGATAAGCCGGAGGAAGGTGAGGATGACGTCAAGTCATCATGCCCCTTATGCCCTAGGCGACGCACGTGCTACAATGGCCGAGACAAAGGGTCACGATCCCGCGAGGGTGAGCTAACTCCAAAAACCCGTCCTCAGATTGGATTGTAGGCTGCAACTCGCCTACATGAAGTCGGAATCGCTAGTAATCGTCGATCAGCCATACGGCGGTAAATCCTTCTGTATTACCATTAAATCACCTAATATGGTCATAAAAACAATATAAACAGAATCTTCCCCTCTTTTTCTACGTTAAAATCTGATCAACTACTACGTATATGTTAAAATGGAGTGAAAAAATAAAATAGAATTCTTCTAAAATGAAAGGAAAAGACATGCATTGATGGTGGGGTTTTCATGACATATATAGCTACTGGACTCAAAATTGGGGCCTTAGATTTTTGGAGGCCCTGTGAACTTGCACAAGGTGCACTCCCTCTCAGTCGGGCCTGGCAATAAGATTAAAATTTTCTCTGAACCAAATTTGGAGTCACATTTACAAAATTACGAGCCCCACATTAGTGTCTGGGGGCTGACGAACCTTGTTTGAGACCAAGTTTAATAAAGAAAATATTACAACAAAATGATGTGAAAGGTTATTTTTAAAACTCAAGGATCCAACATATATATCATATATGGTGGATTCTGGTCCAATGTTGTCCATCCAAAGTAAAGACCAAAAGAATAGCCCATAATATTCATAAACTTAAAAGTACACTTAACATTTCGGGCTCTACACAGCTCTCGTACAACCTACATGCTTTTACGCCTATTACATAATGGGTGTTAGGAATAAATCTTCAAAAGACTTAAAACTGCCAAGGTATAACTAACAGTACTAATGGAGTTAGTACTGCCAGTACATACTTAGTACTGCCAGTGTTAGTTAATACTGCTAGGAGAAATTGTTAATACTACTGATGGTCAAAGCTGCTGACTTGGAGATAAGTATGCATGGAGATTATTATGGGATGCTGGTAACTGATCCTAAAATATAGGTAGTTATCTTTGTAAAGAGGGGGGCGTGCTGTACTGCGTAGGGTAGATGGAGAGAAAGCGCTTGTGCGGGATTATATTCAAGGGGGCGTGTTGCGTGGGTTCAACTGGTGTGATCCTAAAGAATATAGTGTATGGATATCTGTTGAGAAAGATGAGCTCGCTTTGGGATTTATAACAGGGAGATCCTAGGTTTAGGGGCGTAGGATTACACGGGTTATTGGGGAAGACTAGACGAAATACTTAAGTATAGAGCGTAGGGGAGTTGTGATAGCATCAAGGTTGTAACCGGTCCAGAACTAACAAGTGTACTCATATTATTGCGAGTCTAATAAATGATTGAAGCAGATCGTTATATTACTTCATTTGTTCATTGTTGTATTGTCTATAACTGGTACTATTGATAAACATCTCTAGAGTATCAAAGTGTAAGATTCCGCATTACAACTTGGGGTATCGTACAAAGTCTCAAAGTCTTTGTATTTTGGATTGGCTTGCCAAGGTGACAAACACTTAACCTGACGTATAAGAAAATCGAATCAGGCATGGGATCATCAAGTGGTAACAGGGGGCGCCTGTGCTTTTGAGGAAACTTTGATCTAGGCACAATGAGTTGGTGGAAAATTCTCAAACAATGCTTGTGTAAAGCTCTCCCATGCTCAAGATCTCAGGGAGTAGAAGATGTAGGAGGCGCAATCAAGTGAACTCAACGCAGTACTATCAGGATCCAGGAATTATACGTGGCGTTAGGTGGGGAGAGTGTGAAGTTGTGAAAATGTAAAATTCTGTGTGGTACATCGAGTTATTCCGGAGGAGATACAGCAACGCGTGAGAATCTGGTCTATCATCACACATTGAAGATGGGAGGGGGCAGTTGGGCCCTCAACTAAAGCTTGTATTATTACTTGGAAGAAAAAGATTTGCGAAGCGGCAGAAGAATGTGATGTAAAGAAAGGCCAGTGAGAGGACGATCGATGCTGCAACGAGTGTCGGGCAGCTACGCCAATGAACATCGACTTACCTAGATGAAGCCGAGTATGTTGACTGCTTAGGCATGCAATGTTTGCTAGGGGGGGCCATTAAATGCTAGATTTGGTGTGCGTTGGAACTGAAGCGGTCTGAAGGCGGAGATAGAGTCTGTGACTCTAAGAAGCTTCGGTACGTTAGAAGTGACTGTGCCTTCTACTGCTGAAGAAAAGATTTGTAAAAAGAATGATGTAAAGGCCAGAAGTCTTCTGCTCATGGCACTGCCCAATGAACATCAACTTACCTTTGACCAGTATGTTGATGCTCAATCAATGTTTGCTGCCATTAAAGCTCAATTTGGAGGGAATGAAGCAACAAAGAAGACACAGAAGGCCCTACTGAAGCAATAGTATGAAAACTTTAATGCTTCAAGCTCAGAATCACTTGATTCTATCTTTAACAGGCTTCAAAAGCTTGTTAGTAGATTGGCAATTCTGGGTGTAGTTACTCCTCCAGAAGATCTAAATGTTAAATTTTTGAGGAGCTTACCTTCTGAATGGGATACACATGTGGTAGTCTGGATGAACAAACCCGACTTTGATACTATGGGTTTGGATGATTTGTACAACAATTTTAAAATTGTTGAACAAAAGGTTAAGAGATCTGCTGGTGCTAACAATGATGATAAGAACTTGGCATTTCTAACCACTTCAGGTGCAAGCAGTACTAATAATATTAATACTGTTAATCCTGAAGTTAGTACTGGTACCACCAAAGTTAATACTGCCAGTACTGAAATTAGTACTGCTAGTTTTAGTGATGCCACAGTATATGCCTTTTTATCCACTCAACCACAAGGGTCTCAACTAGTTCATGAAGATCTTGAGCAACTTCATGATGATGATTTGGAAGAAATGGATCTAAAGTGGAATATGGCACTACTAAGCATGAGGGCAAGAAAGTTCTATCAGAGAACTGGAAGGAAGATCATCATTGATGGAAGCAGTACTGCTGGATATGATAAATCAAAGGTAGAATGTTTCAACTGCCATAAAATGGGACATTTTGCCAGAGAATGCAGAGCACCAAGGAGTAAAGACAACAGAAATTGGAATCAAGGTAGCTCATCAAAGGCAGTAAGGATTGAAGATGCTTCTGAAAAGGCAATGTGTGCTATAGATGGTGCTGGATTTGATTGGAGTGACATGGCAGAGGAAGAAATTCAAGCAAACATGGCTCTCATGGCATTCTCAGATTCTGAGGTAACAAATGATAAATCTTGTTCTAAATCTTGTTTGCAAAATTATGAAGCTCTAAAGAAACAGTATGATGATTTACTTGTTAAATTAGATGATACTGGTTTTAAAGCTTCTACATACAAAAGAGGTTTATCAATTTTAGAAGGACAAATTCTTAAATATAAAGAATCTGAAGTCCTTTTTTCTGAGGAAATTGCTTTGCTTAAAAGAAGTGTAGGTCACAAAGAATATCTAATGGGATTACTTAGGACTGAACTTGAAAAGGTTAAGGAAGAAAAGGAGGGGTTTGAATTTAAGATTGCAAAGTTTGAAAAATCATCAAAAGACTTAGATCAGTTGTTAGCAAGTCAGATAACTGACAAGAGCAAAAAGGGTTTTGGTTATAATGTTGTCCCCTCACCTCATCCTTTGATTCTTAATAGACCAACACCTTTAGACTTATCTTATTCAGGTCTTGAAGAATTCAAACAACCTGAGGTAAATGAGTATGGTCCTAGGGATTCAAGTGTAAAGCCTACCATTGGTTGTGATAAAGAGTCAGACAATTCTAAGGAGAGTACTGATGACTCTTTAAAACAACAACAAAAGACTGATTCTAAAACTAGTTCTGTTAAGTCTCCACTTAAGGTAGACAAAGATTGGAAAGAAAAGTTTTTCTATCCTGCTAATCATGTTAGGGAAGAAGAACCTAAGAAAGATAGATAAAATAATGATGCTCCAATTATTGAAGATTGGGTATCAGATAATGAGGATGAAGTTGAGCCTATCCCTAAGGTTAAAAAGAAAACTATTATACCTACTGCTACTAAGAAAGAGTTTATTAAACCTAAAAAACCAGTTAGGAGGTCAGTTAGGTATGCAGAGTTATACAGGTCATAAAGACCTAGAGGAAACCAAAGGAATTGGAATGGTCAAAAATCCAATCAATTAGGATGTAACTTTGTTTTTAATAACAAGGCATGTTTTATCTATGGAAGTTTTGAACACATTCAATACAGCTGTCCTAAAACCTCTCATCCCAGTGCACACAAACATATGGCTCCAAAAGCAGTCTTAATGAAGACTGGCCTAAAATCTGTTAATACTGCAAGGCCTGTTAATAGTGTTAGGTCTGTTAACACTGGTAGACCTTTTAGTACTGCTAGGTCTTTAAATACTGTTAGGCCTTCTTATACTGCTTACCCCAAATCAACAAATCATTGTGCTAGACCAAGGACACATTTTCAAAATCAAGCACAATCAACTGTTCACAGGCCCTTTTACAAGAGAACAACTGATAAGTGCTTAATTACACATATCTTTTACCTCTAAAAACGAGCTTAAATGACCAAAAACAGACAAAAACTGCCAAATATATGTTTGTTTTGCATTTGTATTGTGCAGGAAGTGGATATCAACAAAAAGACAGAAAACCAAGCCAAAATGACAAAACTGAGTATGGAAGCCAAAATGCAAAATGAGTATGGAATGGAAACGACTGGGTAGGATCACAAGGCCAAAGTTCCAAAAAGTCAATGTCAAAGTCAAACAGAAGATCAGATGTCAAAACCGAAAGCGGAATGAAGAATACTATTAGATGCAATCTAACCACATTGATGGGCGGGAAAGCCATGCTATAACTATGATGACTTGAAGACCAATATGGGCCCTCAATCAATTTTCAAACAGCCCATTTGTGTGCAATTGGAACCAAACGACTGTGAAGACTTTGAAGGCCCAATCCTAGCCCAGTTACAGCCAATCTCAGCCATTGTACACACAAAACCCACTTCATAACCTTATTGGGCTTGAAAAAGCCCAATAACCAAACCTGAACCTTATTGGGCCTTAAAAAGCCCAATAACATAAGCCTAAATCTTATTGGGCCCAGACAAAACCAATTGGGCCCAATACAAGCCCACACACCCAATTGGGCCCAATACACCAATACAAGCCCAAAACACCCTTTTTATAAAACATAAGGACCAAAAATGTTAATTTTCAAACTTGTTTTATAAAGAAAAAGAGGCAAAAAGAATCCAGGGACCAAAGCTGCCAATTGTTGAAAGTTTCTATTTCTCTTTTAGTTATAAACAGCAGGGACCATTTTTGCAATTTCCCAAAACTTCTTTATTCTTTTGTTATAAAAAACGGCAGGGACCATATTGGTCACTTTCCAAACTTCATTATAACTGAATTTTTCGGCTTAAATGAAATGAAATAGAAAGAAAGTTGAGGGGTTGAAGTTGCCTCTTCCCCAAGGTTTTCGTTTAAACCTGCAACCACAACGGTACCTCACCCCCCTTGGCGCCAAAACCATACCAGCCTTCCCCATGGTTTATAGCCAATACCACCTCCCTAGTACACTCACAGCTAACCCCTTCACCATTTCCCACCTTACCCTGCCCCTATAACCCTTCCCACTTGGAAATCACTCAACCCGACGACCCCCTTTAATGGTGAGATGGTGTACAAGGATAATGGAAGGCTAGGATTGCTGGAGAGACATTGCACTCTCACAACAAACACAACCCAAGTCCAAGAGAAGGCTGAGAGCTTCTATAAGAGAGAAGAAAGCAAGCCGAAGACAACACACCACTTTTACTATGTTTTATTTTAGTGTAATTTAAATTCAGTCTTTCTTTTAAGCATTTTAATGTAATTCAGCTTGTACCTTACGAATTTGAGTAATATATTTCTGTTTTCAAGTCTCTTCACTCTTTGATTCCAATTTCAACTCGATTTCATCAAATAAGCTTTAAATAAGCTCATTTAGCTTATTGCTTTCTAATAAGCTCAATTTTAGTTAAACTTTGTTCATTAAGCACTCATTTCCTTATTTTAATCATTTTACACTAAAATTATGATTACTTGAGTGATTTTAGTTTCACTTTGAAGATATAAGGAAGAATAAGCTCAATACTAGCTTATTAAGGTTTAGAGGCTTGGGAGCCACTTAGGTTCAAGTTCTTTTTAAAGCCACTCATTCAACTAGAGTGGCTAAGGGCTGAGACAACACTACTTCAGGTTTTATCTAATTAAATTTCATTTAAGTCAATTCATAGCTTATTTCACATTTGCTTATTTTTCTAAATTCTTATATTAAAACCTGTTCATTTAGCTTAATTAGCTTGTAATTGTGTTTGTTATATTCTGTTTTAGTTTAAAATCAGGTTAGACTTTATTAGTTCAATTCTGTCATTAAAACTAGTAGTTTAAGCCTTATAGAGTAACTAGCTTAAATTCAAACATAAGCTAGAGGTTTTATAGCTTAAACAGCTCAAGTAGATTAAAATTAGAATGTGTAGATAAAAAGCTTAAGCTGATTCAGTTTTTGAATAGGTTTAAAGTGAGTTTAGATTTGACAGTTTTTTATTAAGGAGTGTTTGGATTGGCTGTTTTTTACTCTTAAAGTCAAATGCACTTTGAAAAAA
>BQNB010181839.1:0-12555 GCA_026074375.1 Tanacetum coccineum
TTCCTTGCAAGATCATTAATGGTACCGAAGTTTAAATGATTTAATCGACGATACCCCAACCATGATTTGTTATTAGAGGCTTTTGACAATAAGCAGATTGGAGAGGAGTTCATCATGTCTTCAACAGAGATAGTATACAGATTGGAGCCATGAGAACCGTTAAGTAATTCCACACCATCTACATCTCTAACATAACACGAATGTTTTCTGAATGCAACTTCAAGATTTGAATCACAAAATTGTCCTATAGAAAAGAGATTGTGTCCAAGTCCTTCCACATAATATACCTTGGAGATCGTAGTCTCCATAACCCATAATAGCACCAAAATGATCATTCTCGAATCTGACTGTTCCGATAAACTTTTTCACGAAATTCTTGAGCCGTGAGTGATTCCCCGTTATATGTTTTGAGCAGCTTGAGTCCAAATACTAAAGGATGATATGTACGACCTGCATCTGAAAACAAATGAAGATGGATAGTTTGGTATGTTGGATCCCCAATTTCTGTTAGGGTCTTGTTGGTTAGCAGAAATAGTAGTATATTTTACATAAGCATCAATTGTCTATGTCTCAGTTGTAGTAGGAATGTCAGTGGAAGTTGTTTTCTCCTTTTTGTTTCTACATTTGTATCTAGTTAATGGGTTCTGAGTAGTGTTACTAAATCTCTCAGTAATCACAATTTCACTAGTACTAACGTATTCAGGTTTCTGTAATGGCACTACTTTGGATTTAGTGATCCTAGTTAAAGGGCATTGTTCTCCTAAAGTGAATTTCTTTCTAGTGGGCTTCCATTGATAACCAACATTAGCAAACAATTTTCATGTTTCTTTCCAAACTTGCTTAACTTTGCTCATAACATTTTTAACAGGGGGGGCTTGTACAGACTCTAAATATTTCACAACGCACTTATCATGATTAGCAAAAATTAAGCATTTGTTACATGTCTTGCACACAGATTTAGAATTCAAATTAATTACAGTATGCTTATAGCTAATACTAGAATCAACACGATTCTTTCTTGTGTCGTCCAAATTAGACTTATGTTCCTAGGGTGATCTTTACTTTCTTCTTGTTGTAACTTTTAGTGGCTAGATCCTTTGTCTTTGTTTTACTCATAGCTTTGACCGCTGTAGCTTCAGTGAAAACTGTTGCATCCTGTCTCCTTAACAAAACACATCACAAAACACCAAACAAAAAACCAAACCAAAAAAAAACCGTGCTACCATTAGTTTTTTTCACTTTATGGTGATTACGATGTGCTTGTGTCGTTCTTATTTAAAAGTTTTTTAACATGTTTCCTTAAAAGTAACTTGCTTAAAGCCTATTTAAAGGGGTGAGTAGTACCCATTTTTCTCGCTTTTACTGAAGTCTTTCGGAGAAGTGATTAATCAAATAGTGCTAATCAAATATTCTAACAATTCCTAAGATCGTTTAGTGTAAAAGCAGGCATTTTCAAGCGCATTATCTAGTGGTTTTTCAATTCTAGCCTCTTCTACTATCTCACAAAGTGTTTCTACACATTCCTTAAGATGCTTAAGATAATCTAGATGAACTTCCCTATTGTTCCTATTGCGAGGGGGGATTGGTTCATCATCGATTGCATACATACTAGGAGCAAGAACTTTTGGTGTTACATTATTCATAGTGACGCATTCCATTTTTCCTTTTGGCTGAGCCTTTAGTTTCTTATTTTTAGTTAACTCTTTTTAATAGTTTTAGCACGCGTTATCTTAATAGAATTATACAATTCATTGTAATGCTGCTTAACTTTTTCATTCTCTTCCCTAAAACGCTCATTTTGTTCTTGAAGATAAGTGACATGTTCTGTTAACTCTATGTTCTGAGAATCTAAGGCCTGAAAATCAAGAGTACGATCTGCCTCACTACGTCTCTCATTCATGTGAGAGATTTGCTCTTTCAATTTTCTAATTGTGTTGTTCTTTCCTTGAAGCTGCTCTTTCATTTTGTTGATTTCAAAAAATAAGTCCAATTGTATCTTTGAGATTTTTGTGGAATTGTTGATTCCAAAACGTACTTTAGCATTTTGAATACTTTAATTTACAAATTTAGGTGATCTATCTAAGGGAAGGAAAAGATTTTTTAATCATTTTCACTATGATTATCTTTTTGGATCTTATGTTTCAATTTAGAAATCCCAGCTTCAAGTTCTACCTTATGTGCTTGTTCTACAATGTAAGCATCATGCAATTCAGAAAATCTAGATACAGTATTCACAGCATTCATTACACTATACAACAATTCACTCGACAAACAATCAGCAAGTAGATTCTCATTTTCAGTGAGAAGATTTTTCCTCTCAATTTTAGCACATTTCTTATCCACAGGTTTTTTGTATCATCAACGAGCTTCCATTTGTTCAAAATTTTCTATCATTTCTTAAACTTCTTTAATCTATGATATTTTCTTTGCATTTTTGAGTCCAAATCCGGCCATAAAGGGATATATATGATATATTTTTGTAATTTTTATGTATTGGGTATAAATGTGGGTATTTGTTGAAGCGTAGAAATGTTTTGGTGGTTCCGGGAATGCCTAAATGCAATTTATCGCGAAACGTAAACACTTTACGCAACCAATGAAAATAAAATGAACAAAGTTAATAATTATCATCAAAATAATTACTTAACACTTGCTTGATGTAAACATTTAATTGTTTGATGCCCGTTTACATTGAACGCTAATTTTTAGCGTACGCAATTTAACTTAACGTTTACGATTTAAAGCAAACGCGTACAATACAAAAGATACATTGTGGATTTATTGACGACGTCAATGACCCTAAAACACGGGGTGTTATACATTTTCTCAACTTTTTCTTTCTAGTTATATACAGCTAACTCAAGAGTATCCCTTGAGTCATGCACAACAGCAGGGGCATGATTGGTCTTGACTATTTCATGACCATTATAGAGAGCATATTGAACTTGCATTGCACTGGTGAGATATAAGGGATTTTTATAGCCTATTGCTACCTTTTTCTTTTCATCATAAAACGGTTTTGGTTTACATAACATGTATGCTGTTTGAAGAGACTGATCTTGTTTGAATAATTTATCTTCAATTGTTTCTTTTAATGCTTTCATGTCCAAAAAATCTTCAAGGTATTTATTTTCTTTCTGTTTAAAATTCTTTTTCAAAGTAACTACTTCATCTATCATTAACTTGTTATGCTTAATGGTAGAATTAAGTTGCATTTTTACAGAATAAAGTTCTTTTTTCAAAGATTCTTCTTATTGTTACGGTTAGTGATAATTATTCTCAATTGTTCATCAATCTTTTGTTCTCTTTTAGTTAATTCAAACCTTGCCCTTTTTTCATAAATCTTGACTTGTTCCTTATATCTCGTAACTTTGTTCTGCTCATTAGCAAAAATACATTGGGCAACCTGTTCATGCATATCATTCATTATCATCATTAAAGCATCATTTGGCACATAAGATACATTACTTTGTACAACTTGTACTGCGTTGTCCTTCACATACTATTCATACGGAATAATATTACTATCACTCGTATATTCAGCATCAGAATCAACAACGTAGTTCTATTGTACATCGTTTTGCATCTCATGTACTTCATGATACTCACCAACACTATCTATATAGTTATCATGATCTTGTACCTCAGATAGAATATCTAAATCATATGATGGACCAGCTTCATCATAAATTGGATCGGCTAATGATAGATTTGCCATGAACATGGTTTGTGTAGTAGGAGCCTCATCAACATCAGAGTCAAAAGCATTACATTGATCAGCTTGAAAGACGTGGTCCACATTGAGTGCTAAATCTTGTATCGGTGGCTCATCCACATCATTATCAAAAGTGCTATCTTGTCCACCTGCAATAAACAACAATTTCTCTTCATCCAAAACCACTCCATTCTCCTAAGCTTGCATCAGCTGTATCTTGTCTTTGAAGTATTTTAAATTCTATGGTCGCTTTGGGTGAGTTCATTTTCTTGCTATGTGCCCTATTCCATTGCAGTTACAACACTTAATAGGCTTTGCTTGACCAAGATTTGCATTGCCAACTCTGTTTTGAACTCCCCCATTTCCAGCTGCAACTGCTCCCCTTGCATTGTTCCCCTGAACTCTGTTCTGTCTACCTTGGACATTCTGAACCACAATCCTGCCATTTTAAATGGTTCCTTGTGTTAGATGAAGTTTTGAGTTGATTGTTGGTTTGAGGGAGGTATGTCTTGTAGGATTGGGCGAGTAGGGCAACTGTTTTAGTTAAGTTTTCAATCAAGTCATTAGTTAGGGTATGTCCTGAATCAAGGTGTGTATTATCAGCAAAGTGTGGTGGATAGGTAACTGGTAGGACATATGCAAATTGTGGAATAGCTGATGATTGTGTAGGGTACTGCAGAAGTAAAATGTTGGACACAAAGGCAAGAGGATCAATACCATGTTGAGTGTATCTTTCCAGCATCATCTTGTTCTCATTAGCATGTGCCTCATGTTGCTTCAAGTAAGCATACAGCTGATCATAGTTAGATGTTTTCAATCCTCTGTTTAGTTTGATTGTAGTCACGAATCTACCCTCATTCAGACAACATGTTGTTCACAAACTTTGAATTAAGCTGCATTTTGGTCATAGTTCATCTTAATGTTTCTCATGTCGTTAATGAGCTTTGTAAACCTGACATAGTATTCGTGAATGCTTTCTCCTTTGTTCTAACAAAAGTGTTCAAAGGCATCGTATAATTGTGATTCACGTTCATCTCTTGTTAACTCAGAGCCTTCCAGGATCATCTTCACATTATCCCAAATGTCTTTGGCATTAGTGTAATGATTGATGAGTGTGTAGATGTCTTTGGGAAAACCTTGAAGTAGAAGATTTGTTGCACGAATGTCAGCTTTATACCTTTCCTTCTCTTCAGGTGTGAAGTCTTTAATGACTATATCTTGTTCGGGACCTAGAGCACCGTCAGCGAGTGTCTCTCTGTACTTTCCTATCTTAAACGGACCTTCATCAATCGACTGAAGTATGTTTTCCCCATTTTCTTTTCCTAGACAGTACAAACAAATACGTTGTTGCCAAGACTCAAAATCCGACCTATCAAGCATTAGTGGGTGGGTATCGGAACTGGCACTTTGGATATCTTTAGAAAGATTAGCCATCATAAGTGATTGTGAAATGAGATGAGTTGATCGTCCAATGATTAGTGAGTGAATGTTAAAAGTGGTAAAGTTTAATTAAGTGTTTTGTTGTTTTAGTTTCATTAAGTTCAAAGGTTGAAAAATTCTAAGTATGCAAACAGTAGCTCAAACCGCTACCAATGTTACCAAACCGCTGGCAAGTTATCAAACCGTTGTTAGTAGACCAAACCACTGCCACTTCAGCAAACCGCCAGAGTTTAGTTTAGTAAACCACTACAAGGAATAAATCTTCAAAACTTGTAACAAACCGCTGTAAGGATAAATCGCTACTATTAAAATAATCCTAGGTAAACCGCTGGCAAGAAAAATTACACCAAACCGCTGCCAGAAAACCAAATCACCATAGTTTCGTTTCCTAAACCGCTACAAAATTATAATCTTCAAAAACCTTTAAACCGCTATCTATCTGAACTGCTATGACAATACGACAAACCGTTGTCGCAATAAGACAAACCGCTGCTGAACAGTACTGTACGATCGGGTAAACCGCTGCTGAACAGTAGTTTTTCTAACAAACCACTGCAAAGAAATAGGAACAGAATGACAAACCGCCGCTAGAAAAAAATACTTTTTCACCTAAAAATCACCATTTTGAACATTTTTGCTTGATTTCTTTTGCACAACTAAGTACTACAAGGCTATAACTACTACAAACACCTAAACTTTAACACAACAAAGATCAAAATCTAGGAGTAAAATGAAAAACAAGCCATAAACATTAAAAAGTACACTTTTTGATCTAAACCAAACAAGAAAACGTATATACACATGATCTAATCATCCCATGAGCTCTAATACAATTTGTAGGATATTGGATATCATAACATAATGGTAGATTAAGGATTGGCCGAATTCTAAAGAGAGAAAGAACTAGAGACAAAAGCTTCTAGTGAGAGAAAGTAATACTTGAATTATGAAATGACCAACCACCTCTTCCATGGGACGGAAGAGGTATTTATATGTCTTACAAGAACCGTCCTAAGGCCTTGGTATGGGCTTACACGTGTGGGTTTATTACCCGACCCATTACCGTATGTCATACGTTATACATTAAACTATGAGCTAGGATAAACTGTAAAATACACGGGGTGACCGACTCTTTTTCTTAAACCTAACAAAGAGAATGAAACATGACTTAACTTGGTCCCTAAGTAATTATATTGTATTAGGGTTAGCTTAAAACTCACCTTATATATATAATTCCCTTAGAAACAAGTTGGAGATCTTTTTCTCTCCTCCTAATCCCTAAAACTTGATCGACTTTTATATCCCTTAGGGAATTACAAGTCGATTCCAAGAAAAACAAGAAATCGGGAGTTTCATTGTTGATTGTGAATTTAAGATTTAGTATTCGGGTGGTAATCAAAGACGTGTTGTGTGGACTAAATCCATAGAGGATTTATACTTTGGTATCTTTAATAGTTTTGTGGGTTTTAGAAAAGAACAAAAGGGTTCTTTTCTCCATTCGATTGCATGAATTCGATAACAAGAGGTTAGTAACGTTTGTTATTATTTATGTTAATATATGCACATCATACGTGATCCCTTTGGGACGTTTTTTCGTTGCGCTCGTGATTATATAAGTGTATATAAATGTTAAATTCCAACAAAATGCATAAAGATAGAAGCACTAAAGAAGAGTATTAAACACACTTCCTCGATGCTTAGTTTGTAACAAAATCGGGCAAGCAAAACCCAAGTACAACCCAAAAAGAGAAAAATAGCCCAACAAACCCAAAGGCACTAATGCAAATTGACCTCGTTAACTCCAAAAATACAACATTAATATCAAAACGGCGTCCACGTACCTAATGTATAATAGGCTAATGACATTATGTCATTTCATTTCATTTTGTAACTTGATTATCTCTCAATTATAATGATCAAGTTTTACACCTAAATTATTCCGCTACTAAATTTTATATATCTTAATTTATTTTTCTTGGAAACCATGGTTTGTGAAATTTTTATCCGACTAATTTACAGGGTTCGAACCCACAGACACGTAAATTGAAACTAAGTAAAACCCTCATTTCTTTAGGAAATTTTCACCTTTAGGATTGTTTACACCCATCACGAGTTATCTTAATACAAAGACGTAAAAACGTTTATTTATATTTTATGATCTTGTGGAAAACTAGAAGGGGGTTGAATAGCTTTAGCGATTAAAGTTTAAGTTTCAAAAATATAGATCGGGTCTGTGTGAAGTTAATAATGTTGATTTGATCTACGTAATAAGAAATAAATAATAAGCACAAGTAAAGTAAAGGTAGAGTTAGAATAGATAGATACGTGACACAAGTATTTATAGTGGTTCAGCTACAAGGACACCTTTCTTGCCATACTTTACTCTCTGAGTTCCCAACTTGAGAGTTCGTAAACACTAGTCCACAATCTCCTTGTCCGGCGGAGAAGCCTTACAACGTCGCTTACACTTTTTCTGGTACAAAGCTAGATATTGGGTCCTAACAAAGGTAGAACCAACCATACGTCGCTTACACTTTTTCTGGTACTAAGCTAAATACCGGGTTCTAACAAAGGTAGAACCGACCCAATGCTATCAACTCTTTTTACAAAGATGATATATGTAAGTACAATGAATAAATGAAGTACAAGAATCAGTAAGATGATATTTATATGATGTTGGAGACTAGCAACAAGATATCTTGAGCTTGATCGTCTCGTATGCAATATTGGCAATTCCTTCTAATAGGAAAATGAGAAATGAAACTAACTAGATCTAAAAATAAGAGAGAGATATCTGATTATAAGAGAGATGTAAGAAGAATGGGTGAGTAAAACATGAGAAATAACTTGCTATTAATAGGAAAAAACTTGCACCGTTCATCGATTTACGCGGTTCCTTTCTAAAAGGGAACCGGCCAGTGTAAACCTAGGGATCCGGGTGACTGACAGTGTAAATCCGGATTTTGGACTCCAAATCTCCCAAAATCATGTGTAATCTTCCAAGATTTTGTGTAATCTAGTAAGATTTAGTTGAGATATGGAAAGATCATGTTGATGTCATGCATGATGTAAAAATGTAAATATAATTTACAAATCTTGTAAAAAATAAAAGTATAAGTAACTTTGTATAATATGTAATTGTGATGTGTGACAGATAAAATAAGTTATAAATACTATTTGTATAAAACTTAAGCATTCTATTTTTTACTTATAATGATTTTATGATTGTTATCGACAAAACACAAGAAGATCGTAAAATAGAAATAAAAGTTTTTACCGCTTATTTGTATTAACAATCTCCCTCTTTTTGTTGACGACAAAACAAAAAATTATTGGAAGTAAATAGTAGAATGTGTAAGATTTAAAATGGAGTCTTTTACTTCCTTCTCCCCCTTTTTGTCAGAACAAAAAGAGTGTCGAAGAAAAAACTAACAAGAGATGCAATGTAGTGGAGCAAATCCCTCCCTTCACGGAAGCTCCCCCTAAATGAGGGTGTCAAGGAATCCAAATGGATTTGGTGCTACAAAAATAGAATGTTAGTGATAAATAACAGAAACATAAGCTTTCGCTTGCTTTGAGAGTACCTACAAGCAAATATGTTAAAACAACAATAATAGTGATCCCACTGTTTGCCCAGTTGAGCCGAAACCTTTCCAGAAAGGTTCCACCCTTCGTTAACGAAGGGATCTGGTTCCTGGAGAAGAAAATTATCACTTGATTTTTTTGAGGTTTGTTAGTACATACATAATCAAAGAATATAATAAAGGATAAGGTGCATAAACACAAGGCGCAACACAACAAAGATAAGTAGTGAATATAATCCTTGTAATAAACAAAACAACTATTTTAGTGACTTTGTGTCACTTACAAATAGGTAAAACTAAGAACAAGTAAATGTTCTTATTAAACTAAAAACTAAAAATTAAACAAAAAACAATTTTATTCTTATAATTGTCACCAAACATCCTATGGAAAGTTTTAATGGGTAAGAGTAGTGAGACGTACGAGAATGTGATTGAGAATGAATCTTATTTCGTCGCGAAGATCATTGACGATCACTTAGGTTCGTTGGCAGTACTCACATAATGTTTCGTGAGCTAGTGGTGGCAAGATGTCATTTGACCACATCGGCGGAAGTTGTGGTGAAAGAGGTGGTAGAGGCGGTTCCATGACATCGGGAACCGGTGGTGGTTGATTTTCCAAACGTTCGATGGAATCAAACAAACATTAAGGAGGAGGTGGATTGGTGGTCCGAGGTGGAAGATCTTCGAGTGAGTCGAAGAACGGGTGAGGAGATGTGGGAGGAGTTGAGAAGATGAGCTTGACAGGCTCTATTTTGATGGTCAATGGAGATGATTGCTTGGAAGGATGGGTAGGTGCCAGAGGTGGAGAGGTTAAAGGATGTGGAGTGGTCTTAGGTGTGGTTAAAAGTTCTCCCGGAGAGAATCCTAGTGGTGCAATAGGAGTGATTGGTGGTGAGTTAAGAGGAGTAGAGGGTGGAGCCGTTTGATAGTCACTTAGTGGTGAGAAACGTTGGTAAGGTGGAGAATTGAATGGTCGATTGACAATACAACAAGCGCGAACACTAATTCGAGCCGTTCTTTTGAGAGATTTGTTGTGTTTCTTTGTAAGACTAATATTCACTAACAAACAACAATCCGGAGGTCAGAGAGGATAAAAGTAATAAGTTTCCATTTATTAGATTAGAGAGAGAAAGGGAAGACTATGTGTTTTTCTAGAGAGAGAAGGGAAAACACACACACATACTATAAGATACAAATGATTATCCCCACCCCTACTTAGAAGTAAGGAGGGGAATATATAGTAAGTCATACGCATATCTATTGCCTATTGTCAATTCTAGTCCTTGTGTATGGCTTACTTAGTAAACTAATATAATTCCGTATAAGTCGGCATATTTTAAGCCTAACAATCTTCCCCCAATATGTGGACATACGGAATTACTTATAGTGTTCCTAACAAGTACAAAATACAACAAAATAAAGTCTTCTAAAGCGCTTCCAATGCTAAAGATGACGTCTTTGTCTTCTTGTCTTGATACTTGTACTTCAGCTTGGCTCTTCTATGTCTTTACTTGTTCTGTAACCATTGTATTATGCATGAGTTGGATTAACTTCCCCCTAATTCATACAAAATGTCTTGAAAAGCTTTCTTCATAGACTCCTTTTTAACGAAGTTTTTAAATCAGCTTCCCCCCAAACCAACATCCGTATCTTGAGCAGATTTTGAAACTTTGATATAGCTCAAACGATTTTCTAACAATGACATTTAAAGTGCACAGTGGAATTTTGTAGAAGAATTAGCAACCACACCAACTAATACTGCTTCTATATTGTATCATGAAATTTAGTCTTGGTGTATATCCGTTTGGGGAAGCATGCAAGAGATCAGCAACAATTCTTCTCACGCATGCAAAATACTTTACAAACCATACTAAGTAAGGTAGTATAAACTACTTCTCCCTGGAAGTTGACCTGATTACATCAAAGTACACATTTCCCCCATGATGGTTTTGAACTCTCGAAAGCATCATTGACGTGTACGACCATATACTCGAGAAATTCTTGTCATAAGCAACAATCTTGAAAAGTTAGGAAAGACATTGAAGAACTTTGAAAGCTTTTGCTTAGACTGTGAAGTACCGTTGACATTCTATAGCTTCAAATATCCCGTAAAAATTGCTGATTATATCTCAAACTTTAAACTCTCTGGCTAACTTACCAACCTCGTATTCTGTTGCTATTGCTGTGACTACATCATAAAGTAAACCCGATATACCAAATTTGAAACTGAAGTAAAATCCCCCAAATTTGTTACTTAAGCTTATACTGTTGTAGATTGAAGAATGGTGTAGAGAAATCTGCAACTTCAGAATCCCTTTGTACATTATGCCTTGTATGGGAAGGTATAAGTAACTTACCTCTTGAAACTATCAACATCTGCATCTGTGTGTGACACTGAGCACTACAATGTGAGTCCTTAAAGTGATAGCTATAACCCGTGAGTACTATAATGTAACTCCTTACATCAGGTATAACTAGATAATCCAAGTCCCAATCATAAACCGTATATGTTCAAGCAAGTCATCAATCGATAGAGGAGGTTTAAAGAAAAGGGGTAGAAAGTAGAAGGAAGTCTCGATGATGAAATAAGTAAACGCCTTTATGAAACCCACTTCAATTTCAAATAGGGGATACCAAATCAACTCCGTGATCACTTGACATTCTAAATCCAAATCTATAGCCGTTTTTGACGTTTTAGTGAGTCTTGTATATAGGATCGTTAGAGCATTAAGTGTTGTGTTTGCTTTAGTGTTTTGATGGATTGTTGTTAAACTAGGACAAATGTTATAATGAGTTGTCGTTAACGGATAAACAACTGTCTAGATAACGTTGTCATGAAAGTATAATCGTGAAATAAAGACCAGTGGTGTAAAAGAATTTGACTTTTAAGGGTAAATGATCAAACCTCAAAATTTTTAGGTCAAACCTCATAAGTTGACTAGTCAAACTGCATAAGTTGACAAGTCAAACTACTCTGAATGTGTGGTCAAATTACATAAATTGACTAGGTCAAACTGCTAAAAAGTATGGTCAAACTGCATAAGTTGACTAAGTCAAACTGCAAAGTTTAAAGGAAAAAATGTGTAAGTGGACTAAGTCAAACTGTATAATTTGAAGTTAAATTGCATAAATTGACCAGGTCAAATTGTACCTTTGATCAAACCCCACAAACTTATGTCAAATAGCACCAACTTAAGTCAAACCGCAGAATACTCAAACTGCAGAATTGTATTGTGCCAAACCGCATAAGTTTTGAACCAAACCGCAGTTTTTGATTGTGCCAAATCACAGAATTTGTGTTGTGCCAAACCGCAAAAATTGAGTTACCAAATCGCACTTTTTCTTGCCAAATCGCAGATTTTCAAATATAAGCCTAGATTTTTGTTTTTTTAAAAATAAGTTGTGTTAAGCCCAAATAAGCCACGAAACTCATATATCATTAAGCTATAAGGGTTCTTACATCAAAAGTACTATGCTTTTTCCAAAATAAACCTTATCCCAAACACCCTTTATGACCACGAAAGAGCTTAAATCTTCAAAATAAGCTCGAATTAGCTGTTTGAATGCTTAATAAACCACAACAACTATTTACCAAAAAGCTAGAAACATATTAGAAGAGAAAAGTTTCAAGCTTTTGATAAAATAAGCATTACCCAAACATGTCGTGGCCTTGTGGCTTAAAAATAAGCCACGAAAAAATTGAATAAGCCACATAGCCAAATAAGCAAACAACGAACACAAAACACCCCTGGTTAGCTCTAATGCCACTTGAAAGACTAATATTCACTAACAAACAACGATCCAGAGGTCGGGAGG
>BQNB010181842.1:2060-12554 GCA_026074375.1 Tanacetum coccineum
ATTAAGCTAAAATATGAAAAGTAAGGACTTACAAAGCCCTTGCTCAAAACAGGGCAAATAATCTCTTATGAGCTTTGTCTACAAGCTCTAGCTTGTTTAAAATAAGCTAGTAATAACATATAAGCTCTTCCCTTGTAAGCTTATCTTCCAATATAGCTTTTTGACGTATTTGTTTAGTGAAAAAGGCTTAAGCTATATAAACTATGGAAAAGTTTATATAGCTTAAGAGAAACTGCTTAAATGACAGATAAATGAGTTTAAGAGAGCTTATAAAATGTTTTTAAAACATGAATGACTTTAACTTAAAAACAAGATTTTTGCATAAAAACTTAAATTTTATTAACTTAAATAAAAACAGTACAGGGCTTTAAAATAAAGTTACAATAAGCTAAAACTAACTAATATAAGCTGGAAATTAAAAACTAGATGCCCTTTAGGGTTTACAAAAGTCCCTATTTATAGAAGAAAATACAAAGTCTAGGGTCTTCAATGTGTTTCTTCAGTGAGAGGGATTATGAGTGTGTTTCTTGTGTGAGAGACTTCAAATCATCATCATAGCCGTCCAACTTGTGTTTTCTCCAAGTTTTATCATCCAAGCCCTTGATTTGGTCTTTAATCCTTTGACGAATGAGATAAATAAGGATTGCCAGCATGTAATTGACAGCTTATGGGTGTGGGGTTTGGTTGAGAGTGATGGGTTTGTTTTGAGGTGCAAGGGTCGAGGTTGAGAACGATGGATGAATAGTGATTTAGAGGTTTAGCGGGAAATGTTTAATTTAGGGTGAATCAGGGTAACGGGGTTAGAGTTAATGGTTAAGGGATTTGCAATGTTAGTCCCAAAGGACTAACGATGCAAAGGGTTAAGGACTTGTGGTGTAAGAGTTAAAGGTTATGGGTGCTAAAGGTGTTAGTCCCTAAGGACGAATTGTGTAATGAAAAAGAGGGGTAAAGGGTTAAAGGGTTAATGGACATAACAGTGTTATGTCTACGTGGTTTTGGGCTTAGGATTGGGCCGGGTAAAGTTTTAGAGTTATAAAAGGGTTTTAAGGCTTTGAAACTTATAGGTTTATTAAGTCATGGCTTAATGGGCTGACCCGGCCCATTAAATAGGTTCGGGTTGGCCCATTTAAGATTTCTTCATATTCGGCTTCGTCTTTGACTTTTGCCTTGGTTGACTTTTTGGTTGACTTTGACTTTAACTTTTTGGCTTTTCACGCTCTTTCCAATCCCATGCTCGGTTTTGTCTGTTTTGACTTGATTTTTGTCATTTTTGTTGATATTCGTTACCTGCAGAATACAAATGCAAAAGACACAAATACAATGTATTTTTTGGTATGTTTTTAGTCTTTTAAGCACGTTTTATTAGGTCAAATGTATATGTATTTAAGCACATACCAAAATCCCCGATACTAAACTATTGACATGTCCTCACGCAATGCCATAAGTAAACACTTTAGAAAACCAAGAATTTTAATCCCCATCGACTAATTATTTCGAAAAGTAGCTAAGTGTTCATCAAGGGGAATTAAAGAATCAATAGCTTTGAAAAGCCCCGTTTTGACCATTTTTAAATATTCACACTTATTCCCACACATATTTTTGTATTTTTCCCTTTTTCTTAATTTTTTTTGTACTTTTTTTAAGCAACTAACAAACATGTTTGACTTTCGTTATTTGCATAACCGTTAGGGTCATAGAATAAGATGCATTTCAATCCTAAAACGCCCAAAAAGGATAAATTCATCGTCCCCGACTTTTCACTTGTCCCAAACCAAGCTTAAAAATGAAATCACCGTTAAATATAAGTTAAGATGCTATCACTACTCATATTTGTACCTTGTGAAATTTTTCGCTCCCGACAATTATTATATCTTAGGTGAATGTGCTTTTTTCGAATTTTAACCATGGATCAATCATTTTGCAAAATTTCTATGCTTCACGTTCCACACAAAAGTAATGAGTTTGAAGGCGATATCATCCCATGTAGCGACTTTCGTCTCGGCACATCCCAACTTTGCAGCTAAGTGACCAGGCTTTTGACATCCCACAAAGACTAGTATCGGGACTTACGGACCTTCGGTTTCAAAAACTCTTAGGTTTCCCGTTTACACATAGCTTATTTAGAAAAACCACAATTTAAAATGAAATAGTCTTAGTTCAAAAGCATATTTAAATTTAAGAAAAAAAGATTTTCACTATATTTATTAAATCACATTTATTACACTTAATATAATTACACATCCTTTAAACTAAGGAAATCCTCGATCTTTTAGAAGGCTGCAACATCGGTTGTGAGCCGGCAAGATGCAGCAAACATTTATCAGTCTCGGATAATTACTACGTGCCTTATTTAGAAGATTGCAACATCGGTTGTGAGCCGGCAAGATGCAGTAAACTTTTATCAGCCCAAAATTTATTATTATTACTACATTTTTCATCATTTTTTTTACTTGAACACTTATTAACCATGATATAAAGAAAATTTCATTTTAGAAAATTTAAGTATAAATTTGAACTAAGACTAAATTATTAATATAGACTATACTTCAAAAATTGTTGATATAAGTTTAATTTTCGAAGAGAGCACGTATTATTAGTCTAGTTAAAAGCTTATGGGAGAGAAAAGCCACAATCTACACTTATGAGCTCTTAAGATTTCCAACTAATCCTTGTTTAGCATCTAACTCATAATTAACTCTATCATTTCTCGTTCTTCGCAAATTTAAAATCTATAATAAAAAGATCCGTGAATGCTTAGTCTAAAAGTTAAGGGACAAGCTAGAGCGCAACATGCTCGATCGAGTCAAAATTTATTAAATTTCATTCTTTTTCTACCCAGCTAAGAAAAGCTCCAAAAATTGTGATCAAAAACACTTATTTTATTTTTGAAAATTTTTAATTTTTTTAATTTTTTAGGTATATTGGTGGTAAAAACAGGATTACGTGAAAACAACAGCTGCAGGCACATTCAAATCGATAGATCTCCCCATACTAGAATTAAACATTGTTCTTAATGTTTTAAAAAGGGTCTCTACGTAAATCTAAATGGCCTTAATTATAGTGTGCTATAAGAATAAACGTTACGTCGATAAGATTAAGATATTGGATTCCCACATCTGTAAGCCTGAGTATGTGAAGCTCGAGTGAACGAAGGAGAAAACCTAATAGTGATAGGCTACGATGGAGCTTTATATAATCCAGGGATAAATCCTACGACATATATCAAAACTAGAACAAGAGAATAAGAAGAGGCGAGCTTCCTCATAACACATTATTCAGTTTCTACTATACTAGTTATATAGTAGTATAGGAATAAGTGTGTTATGGAGGATGTCGCCTCTTCTTTTCTTCTTGTTTCGTGTTTTGTGTTATATGTCAGTAGGTTTCTCCTGGATTTGGAAAAGTCCTCTCGTGCTTATAGTTTTTCTCCTTTCGGTTTCATCTCAGAGCTTCACTTACTCGCTTCATTTTGGGAATACCAATATTCTTAAAGTCTTTATCGGACTAAACGTTTTTATTCGTTAAGACACTTTTTAAAGGGCTTCTATGTATTTACGCTAGAGTCAAACTGTAGTTGTGAGTAGAACATTAAGAAGACATCGTTTAATTCTTGCTATGGGGAGATCTATCGATTTTAATGTGCTGTGCAGATGTTGTTTTCACGTAATCCCTGTTTTTTACCACCAATATACCTTAAGAAAAATTAAAACGATTAAAAATTTTCAAAATTAAAATAAGTGTGTGTCACTTTTGTGACTTTTCTGTGGGTAGAATAAGGAATAAATTTTGACTCGATCGAGCTATGTGCGTCTCTAGATAGTCCCTTAACTTTTAGGGACTAAGCATTCACGGATCTTTTTTATTATAGATTTGAAATGTGCGAAGAATGAGAAAGATAATGATAGAGTTAATTATGAGGTTAGATTGCTAAACAAGGATTAGTTGGAAATCTTAAGGAGCTCATAAGGGTTGATGTGTGGCTTTTCTATCCCATAAGTCTTTTAATAGATAATAATACGTCCTCTCTCTCGATAGAAAATTATAATTTATTTCTCCAATTTTTGAAGTATAGTTCCTATAATTGATTAATTTCTAGTCTTAGTTCAAATTTTTACCTTAAATTTTCTAAAATGATAATTTTCTTTTTAATCATGGTAATAAGTGTTCTCATGTAATAAAAAATGGATGAAAGCAAAATTAAAGTAATAATACTAACTTTTTGGGTGATAAAAGTTTTACTGGCATCTGCCGGCTCACAACCGATGTTGGCAATATCTTCTATCATAAGGCACGGTAGTAATTATCCGAGATGTATAAATGTTTGGTGCATCTTGCCGGCTCACAACGATTGTTTGCAGCCCTTCTTAAAAGATGAGGATTTCCTTAGTTTAAAGGAGATGTGTAAGTATATTAAGGTGTAATAATATGTGCATTTGCTAAATATAGGGAAAATCTTTTTTTCTTAAATTTAAATATGCTTTTGAACTAAGACTATTTCATTTTAAATTGTGGTTTTTCTAAATAAGCTATGTGTAAACGGGAAACCTAAGAGTTTTTGAAACCGAAGGTCCGTAAGTCCGCCCCCCCCCCCCCCTCCCCCCCCCCCCCCCCCCCCCCGCGATACTAAGTCTGTGTGGGGATGTCAAAAGCCTGGTCCACTTAGCTTGCCAAAGTTGGATGTGCCGAGACGAAAAGTCTCTACATGGGAATGTCATCGCCTTCAAACTCATTACTTTTGTCTGTGGAAAACGTGGACGCATAGAAATTTTGCTCAAAATGATTGATCGCCCCATGGGGTAAATTCGAATAAATAAGCACATTCACCCTAACGATATACATAAATTGTCAGGGTCGAGTCCGCGAAAGGAAATTCTCACAAGGTACAAATATGAGTTTTAGGTTGTGAGAGCATATATTTGAACCGTTATATTTAACTGGTGCATGATTTCATTTTTTAAGTGTGGTTTGAGGACATAGATGATACAGTCAGGGGACGATGATGATGTGATTTAATCCTTTTTGGGCGTTTTTTTTTTATCTTAGATTGAAACTATTGAATGCCATCTGTTAGTCTTGACCCTAACGGTCTTCAAATAACGAAAGTCAAACTGTGTGTTAGTTGCTGCAAAAAATTGTACAAAAAAATTAAGGGGAAAAAAGAAAAGAGGGAAAAAAGAAAAATACAAAAATATGTGTCCGGGAGCAGAAATAAGTCCCCCCTGAGGTTAATCGTGAATATTTAATAAAAATGGTCTCAAAACGGGGCTTCTTTTCAAAGCTATTGATTCTTTAATACCCCTTGATAACACTTAGCTACTTTTCGTATAATTAGTCGATGGGGGGGATTTAAAAATTCTTGTTTTCTATAAAAAGTGTTTACCTCTTTGGCATTGACTGTACGCGAGGACATGTCAAATGTGTGTGTATCGGAGGGATTTTGGTTTGTTAGCTTAATCATATACATTTGACCTAATAAAACGTGCTTAAAAGACTAAAAACATACCAAAAAATACATTGTATTTGTGTCTTTTGCATTTGTATTCTGCAGGTAACGAATATCAACAAAAATGACAAAAATCAAGTCAAAACAGACAAAACCGAGCATGGGATTGGAAAGAGCGTGAAAAAGCCCAAAAAAAGTTAAACGTCAAAGTCAAACCAAAAAGTGTAATCACATGGCAAAAGTCATAAGTCGAAGCCGACGAAGCCGTTTATTGAAGAAATCTTACACTGGGGCCACCCGTACCTATGGGTAATGGCGGGTCAGCCCATTTATGCATACGGTACGGCTATGTACTTTACCGCACGCATTCGGGGCATATGCACGTTATACATCCCATGTTGGAGATTCGTACGTATAACAGGGACCCGGCGCCCTAGCATCTGCCGATCGCACACAGATATTTCCTCGTAGTATAATATCTGTGGTGGGCCTGTTTACCCAGTGGCATCACATGTACCCCTTTGTTGATTTACCAAGTGTCCTTAGGGACTATCAACCTTTTAGCCACCCATTAACCTTTAACTTGACATTACACAATAGTCCTGAACCCGTTTGACATCGTTAGTCCTTTGGGACTACTTGCAAATCCCTTAACCATTAACTCTAAACCCCGTTATCCCTGATGTCACCTAAATTATCACATTTCCCGCCTAAAGACCTCCGAAATCCATCTCTATTCATCCCATTCGTCTTAACCCGACCCTTGCCACTCATATACATATCCCTCACTCTCAAACCAAAAACCCCATCACCATAAGCTGGCAATGACATGTGGCAATCCTTATTTACCTCCTCATTCGGTCAAAGGATAATTTTTAAAGACCAAATCAAGGGCTTCTTGGTTGATAAAACTTGGAGGGAGAATATCACATAGTGGGACGGCTGGTGGCTGGTGCCAAGTTCAGTGTGCGGCGGTGGATGATGGAACGAGTGTTGCCGCCTGTCCGAGCTTGGATTATGTGTAGGAGTCAATGTCGGTTAGTGGGTGAGAAACATTTGCTGGGTGAGTGCAGGAGACCTTGGTCTCACCCTGGGCGTGTGTTCCAGCGAGGTGTCCTGAAGGCATGTTATGTGTGGTCCCTGTTGCGTTGTCGCGGGGTGGGTTCGGCGTGGGTTTAGTGTGTGTGTCTCGTGTCGGCCATGGGAGGATGTTGATGGCGGTCGTAAGCGTGGGCGGGTGAGTGCTAGATACTGAAGGCTTCCTATGATTGGAAGCTTTCTAATTATATTAGTTCATATTTACTTTTATATTATTGTTTTCCTTACTCCTTTCGGGTAGTCTTGGATATATTTTAGATGATGATGATTGGAAGTCTTCGCTCATCTCAAGAATCACCTCATAATCCCTCTCACATATGAAGAAGAAAGACAAAGAAACACATTGAAGACCCTTGACTTTGTATTATTTTCTTAATAAATGGGACTGTTGTAACACGATAAAGGGATTTTAGGTTTTAATTTTCCAGTTATATTAGTTAGTTTTAGGCTTTATGGAAACTTTATTTTATTTAAAGCCCTGTACTGTTTTTATTTAAGTTAATAAAATTTAAGTTTTTATGCAAAAATCTTGTTTTTAAGTTAAAGTCATTCATGTTTTAAAAACATTTTATAAGCTCTCTTAAACTCATTTATCTGTCATTTAAGCAGTTTCTCTTAAGCTATATAAACTTTTCCATAGTTTATATAGCTTAAGCCTTTTTCACTAAACAAATACGTCAAAAAGCTATATTGGAAGATAAGCTTACAAGGGAAGAGCTTATATGTTATTACTAGCTTATTTTAAACAAGCTAGAGCTTGTAGACAAAGCTCATAAGAGATTATTTGCCCTGTTTTGAGCAAGGGCTTTGTAAGTCCTTACTTTTCATATTTTAGCTTAATATTGCTTATTTACTGTTTGCTTATTTAAACTGCTTATCATTGCTTATTTATGCTTAATATTGTTGTTTATTGCTTATTTATGCTTTCTTGAAGTTTAAATCTTATTTGCTTTTGATTTTAGTTAATACTGTTAGTTTTAGCTCTTAGTACTGCTTATCTGTTTTGCTTATTTTAAATGCTTATCTGTGGTTGGATTTTGTTTAATATTGCTTATTATTTATTGCTTACCATCTGTCTTTAAGGAACCTTGCTTAAATCTTTAAAAACCAAGCTTAAAATAGATATGAGAAACTTAAAGGGGTGTTTGGGTCAGTAGGCAACATGGGTCAAATTGTGTTTAAAAAACTGTTTGGGTCACTAAGCTAACTTATGCAAGCTTCTTTTAAGTCATTCTAATCTGTTTTTAAGAGTTTTAAAGTCTTAAAGTGAATTTTGAGGTTTTGTCTATAAGTGGTTTAAATCTGTGAAGTTAAAAACAATTTAGTTTAGCTTATTTGATAAAGACTTTGAAAATAGATTTAAAATGTTGGATTTGTGTTGTTTGAGCTGTCTATATGCAGTAGATTAAGAGTTATTCGATGTGCTTTAGTCTTGTGGTAAAGTTACTCAAAATTGTCAGTGCATTGTCTAGTTTTAAAGTTTTTAAATTTCCATTTTTCAATTGCAAATTTAGATAAATTAAAGTAGGTTCTAGGATTTGAAATTTCTTGCATAAGTAGTTTGTAGTCCAAATTTGATCTGTTTTAGCATATTTTAGTTTTTAGAAATCTTTTTCCTAGCTTAATTTAGGCCTAAACTTTGCATTTTGTCTTTTCAAAAACCAAAAAACTCAGCATACACTGAGTGTCACATCCATTTTCATAAGCCTTTTTAGTAGCTTATTTGAGTTTCAAACTCATTTCTCTTTGCTGAGTTTAGAAGCTTATTTTATAAGCTTTAAGTTTTGATGAGCCTTTAAGCCATAAGGATCCATTAAGTAGCTTAAAAATATACTAGAAAGTGCCCCCTTAGGCTGTTTGTTAATAGTTTTTAGCAAAAAGCTTAATTGCTTATTTGATGATTTTAGCTGTTAGGATTGCTTAAAATTTTGCTTAGATCTGCTTATTAGGTTAGTTTTAGAGTGATTTTAGCTTATTTAGCTTAGGATAAAGCTTATTTGAGCTATTTAGCTTTTTTTAGTTTAGCATCTTATGTTTAAAAGCCTTTTAGGTAATTCTGTCCTTTGAGCTAGGTTTAGCTTATTTTGATAAGTTGTTTGACCTAGTTTATTTTTCTTAGATTTAGCGTAGTTCAAGCTACTTTTTGTAATTTTTTTAGATTTTTTATAATTAATTTAGATTAAAACTGTTTTTAATTCGTAAAAAAATTTAAAAAATTCTAAAAAAAATAAATTTTTTAGCTTATTTCTGGCTTATTTGAGCTCTTAATAAAAAGTGTTTTTACAAAAAGTTATTGTTTTGAGCTTTTAAACAAGTTTGAAAAAATATTTTGGCAAATAAAAAACATTAGGAAATTGGGAAGTCTAGGGTAAGCAAGGCTCAAACCCTGGACCTCACCAACCTCAACCAACGTTTTTAACACACACCACACTACCACTAGCACCAGTAGGGCCATCTGGTTTTTGTTTGCAACATTAATTAGTAAACCCTTTTTAGTATTCAGCCCTTTTTGCTTAATAACAGCTAATTTTGATAAGCTGTTTGACCAAGCTTATTTTTCTTAGATTTTGCGTAGTTCAAGCTACTTTTTGAAATTTTTTTAGATTTTTTATAAATAGTTTAGTATTTTTAATATTTAATTTAGATTAAAACTTTTTTTAATTCATAAAAAATTTAAAAAAAGACAAAAAAATATAAATCTTTTCTTTATAAATTTTCATTTTATCATTTTTAGATTGTTAACAAATTAATTTGCTTTCGTAGGGTTAAAGTTATAGATTTAGTTTTTTAAAGAACGGGGATTTGATCCCGTTTATAGTTTTTAGTTGTTTTTGCTAGATTGCTTTCGTGTTTGTTTTAGGGTTTTTTATTGGTTTTTTGCATTTTAAATTGTAGAAATAGAATCCAAACCAAAAAATCATTGAATCATTCAAAAACGCGATCACTAACTTAATCCCGATTCTCAATTCACACCTCGTCGGGACATGGCCCGGGAAGGTTTTTTTAGGGTTTTGCTTTGGTTAAAAGTAAATCTTTTAAAGGCCTTACAATATACTTATATCTCTATTATTGATCTTATCCTTATTATATATTTATTATATATTATATTTATATATATTAAGTGATAATCAATTTTTTGCCCCGCTGCCGGGGAGGTGTGTTACGATTATCGTGTTTCGTTTGAAGATTAGTTTTTGAAGACCCTTCTTCGTGAAGTTATCATTTTCCATTTGTGAATATTTTCTTATTATTAAAAAATAAAAAATACCAACAATACTTTTCCTAAAGTATTGAAAGTACCCAAAAAAAATTGAAAAACAACAAAAACAACCGTTGTGTCACTTGTGAAAACGGCTCACATTTAGATTACAAACTATAAGAGAGGCATAAGGAGGGTCGATCCTACGAACTTCGACCCGAAAGGAGAAGGTTTTTAATAGCTTCGCGCTTACCCGCTCCTTCGCTTCTTTGTGCGTTTTCTAAAGAGCTACCGTACACTTGTTTGATTATCGGTTATAAAAAAAATTTCTTTCTCTTAATTTATTTTTTGTGCATGCGCACTTGCTCTTCTTCGAATCTAGTTGGTGAATCTTCTCCTAATCCAACTACTTTAAATCCGAAACGTCGTAACCGTAGACGTTCAAAGCAACCTTTTTCTCTTGAAGAATCTCCCGTAGATACGATGGCAGATCAACGTACTATGGCGGAATTGCTCCATGCACCCACCGAGGGTTATGCAGAGGCAATTGTGGTTCCACCAATTCTTGTTGAGCATTTCGAGCTCAAGCCTAGTCTCATTAATATAATGACTTCGGACCAATTCTTCGGACTTGAGATAGACAATCCTCATGATCACATTCGTTGGTTTAACAAAATAACTTCCACCATAAAATACAAGGACGTGCCTAATTCAGCGATTAAGCTTACGCTTTTTCCTTTTTCTCTTGCGAGGG
>BQNB010181845.1:0-12554 GCA_026074375.1 Tanacetum coccineum
ATAGTCTATCATCTGGATCTATTATTCAATCCTCATCCTCCATAACTCAAACTCACCCGGTTTGAGTATGGGAACTTTGGATGCAGCCACTATGTGTGTAGAATCTTGATCCATATCTTCTAGCAAAGTTTCTCAAAGCAACAAGCTCTGATACCACTTGTTGTTCCAGGAGTAAGATACTTCTTGTTGGATCCCACTTCTATAGATCGAATTCCTTAAGCTTGTTTTAATGTTTAGTTATATTAGATAAATCTAACACAACTATAGTAGAAACTTTGTGTGAATGTATTAAAGATTATGCGGAATCTAATCTTTAATAAGAAGACTTTACAATGGAACAGTAAAACCTAATGAATTCAACAAAACATAAAAGCTCCAATATTATTAAGCAAATAATACGAATACTCTGCTAATATTAGGGTTACAAAACCTTGAAGCTATGAACTATACTTTTGTGTTCGACTTGTACATCTACCTCTATGCCTTAGGATCTCCTTTTATACACCAAGGAGTCCTAGTCGATTTACAATATATTCCTAAGACTTAGAATATTCTCTATGATCTATTCTATAAATAACTAATACTTATCACGTATGTAATCTTGATCTCCAAACAATCTTTATCTTTTATTCTGTCTTTATCCTTTCTTTGACTGTAGAAACTCTTTTAGCAGTCTTAATCTTTGAGCAGTTGTAACTTTTATACTAGCAGCATTAACTTTTAACACCAGCAGTAGTAACTTATATACCAGCAGCATTAACTGTGTACAAGCATTAGTAACTACTTAAAATATTTTCTTCAATCTTCACCAGCAGTACTAACTTTACACTAGCAGTATTAATATATACTAGCAGTACTAATATATACTAGCAGTAGTAACTGTGAGCTAGCAGTACTGACTTTATACTAGCATATTTTTCATTAAATTAACGAACAACACTAACTTTAACTTAGCAGCAGTAACATAAACCTTAGCAACAATAACTTTAAGATCATCAAGAAGTCTTTTAATCCTAACAATCCTCCCCTAAACTTGATATTCTTCTTCAAAATCTAAAGTTTCTTCATTGAAAGCTTCATTAATCACTAGGAGGATGCTTCCAAACACTTCATTAATTCTTAAGTTATTTTGTGCGAAGTTTAAGAAGCTGATATGCCATTTCACTAAAATGATCAGCCTGAAGCTTCTTGTTCAGCATATATGTAATTGTAGCAGGTGTAAGGGGATATCTCTTCTCTATCAATATATGAATGTACACATTTTGCTTCCTCAATGAATGAACTCTACAGGAATCATATAGCTTCTAATCCAATACTCTGTAATCCTGTTGATTCCTCCAAATTGTGTCTTCAACATGTGGTTCAAACATTGTCTTTAAATCTTCTCATAGAATCAAATTTAAGTCCTCCACTGGTCTTGTTAATCCATATTTAGCTTTTACCAGCTTGTACAAATCTTCCAAGTCTTCCCTGCTAAAAGTTTTAAGCATTTGACTAAAGACTCTGTATATTTATGACTTTCCATCAGCTTTTATTATTTGATAATAGCTTTTCTTTCCTTCTTTATGGATCTTCCAGTCAACAATAGTTGGAGGCTTAGTAGCTAAAGGTACAACATTAATTGCTACTTCCTCTTCATCATCAGGAATAACTTCTATTAGACTTTGAAGCTCTGCTGTTTCTTTATCCTCATCCACCTTATGCTTCTTTGCATTCTCTTGTTCTAACTCATCTCCTGCTCTTTTTGAACTGCTCTCTTGTGCTATCTCTGCTTCAGCTTTCTTGAAACTCTCTTCTACCAACTTAGTTCTGTAGTCAACAAAGGTATTCAACCTTTTCATTTCTTTGTCAAACAATTCTTGAATATTGGCAAAGGACTTATTCTTAAAATTTTTGGGCTTCCATCCTTCCATGTTTTTCAGATAAGTACACATGATACTCCTTTGTTGAGCTCTTGTTGTTGGTATGTTCCTCTTCTCTTCTGCTCTCTTAGCTGCAAAATGTTTTCTTCTTTGCTCTAAGAATTGTACAAACAATCGTTCCTTTTCTTCATCAGTCAATTCTTCTTGCTCTTGAGCTTGTAGTCTTTGAGCCAACTGATAATCAGCTTCAATATTAGCCTGAATATCATCCTATTCTTCAGTTTGATGAGCTTTTTCTTCTTCTTCATCTTGTAGCTTGAAGGTAAGTTCTTCATCAAGTCTCATTTGTTCAAGCCTCTTCATACGCTTCACTTGTTCCACCATATGCTCTTCAATCATAATCCCTTTGCCTTTGTCATGTGGAGGTTTTGGTATAGATATTATTGTTGTAGGTGTTATTGTAGTTGTACCCTGCTCTGGTTCTTATATCACAACCTTAACAGCCCTGGGTTTTGCACTCTTCAAATATGCCAGTGCTTGAGCCAAAGTAACTTCAACATCAGTTATATTAGCAGTTTTAACAACATCTACATTATCAACAATCACCTCATCACCATCTAAGTCATTAACACCAAACATATCTACATCATCTTGATCATTAACCAGGGTAATGTCTTCATCAGCATCAATAGCATTTATCCTCCTCCCCTGTTTGGATGCATTCTCTTTACTCAAACCTTCATCTTTGATGAACTAGCTCTGTACATTCTTTTAAGCCTAGGAGTTCTTGACTTATTCCTCCTCTCTTGCTTCTTGACTCTCTTTTTCAAACTTGCAATCTCATTAGCTTGAGTGGACTTTGTAGTCTCCAAATCAATAACCCTTTATTGTAAAATTGAACATAGTTCCATCAATTCATTAAGTTTTAGACTATCCTCACCACTTCAAAGTTGTATATGTATTAGTTTAAGTAATCATTCACTTGTATATGCTTGTTTACTTCAAATGTTCTATTATTGGTGGTATATTAAAATTCAACAACGCAGTATGAAAATGTACCGTAGCAATTAGTTGATAAAGGAAAAAAATATTTATCAATATAATTCTGCTACGTGGGTATTCAAAATTATATAAAAACTAACTAATCATAACCATTCCTTAGAAGCCTCACACCGAAAATTATTAGAATGAACGTATGATGCATTGATATCTAACGTTGTCCCAAAATTCTTGTATTTCACCATTAAAATCTTGGCTCCTCACCAGCACATAACTTAGATATTAACCAACAAGTAATCACTCCACAGTCTTTGAAGTTTGCTTGTTGAGGGACCGGGCAACCCAAACCATCATTGTATATGACCTGGAAATTGTATGGTTGACGTCCAGTTCCTTGGAAACAACCATGACTTTGAAAAATGACTTTAACCACGTTTGTCCAATTTCTAATAGTTTCAAATAAGGTTGGACTGTCGAACTCGCTATGCAAAGAGTCAAACACATAAAATCTGAAGTTGGGTAAGTTTACTGCACCCGTCACCCAGTGATCTCCTCCCGCATTTATGGGCATATACACCTACAAAGATAAATACAATAAATTAAGTAAAATTTAGTAACTTATTAAATACTAATCATATATAAAAGGTGATAAAAATATTAAACACAAATAAGTACCCAATCAACATCATTCCATGAAGGGTACAGATGCGTCGAACCATCCAACGTTCCAATTATATGTGGATTCGTTTGTATTATAAACTGATTCGAACGTGGGTGTAAGGATGTTGCCCTTGATTTTGCCACTCTCCACCTAGCATCATGTGGCCTCTCTCTAATAAGTAGCTCGATCCAGGCATTCATTTGCTGATTCAAAAAATAGTAACAAAATAAAAAGTTGTTTTTGGAAAAAATAAAAATAATCCTTTATTAAACTTCTATTAATAAATCTACGTCCACATAAAACCAACCCTCTGTGTTGGGGTCACCCAATTCATGATAGCCACCCATATACAAATTAGGAACTAGTTCTCGCTAAAAAGAGCTCTGGAACACTATACCCATAATATGAGAATCCAAATAAACAAGATAGGGGTTCAATAGAAATTACATGCACTGAGTATAATGTTCTCGCGTAACCTAAAAAACCAAGTTAAAATACTATCTCAATACATATAATGGTTGAATTTATTTATTAAATTAAATAGAACTCTAACAATTACCTTACTAGGGTCTACGTTTTCATACACAATGTAATCATCAGTCTGACATGCACCCGTAATCATAACCTCTTCCACTACTACATTGTCATCAACAATAGCATTTTCAAGATTAAAAGGTGCAACATCGGGATTCGTCCCCTTATTCCTACTTTTATCACCCCGTTTCTTAGATAAAACCATAGTAGGAGGCAAACCCGTAAATGGACTCTGCAAATAGATGCTAGGACAAGCTTCCCTCATTTCTCGATTCATTAAATTTAAAAAATAAATAATGAACATTTATTAGTTTATCATGCTTAGCACTATAGAAGCATAATCGAAATTAATTTTAGGATTACCAGGTTGACTAAACCAACATCACGATGGTGCGATGAACCATATTGGGAAGACCATGGGACATATCCTGGTTGTGGCATAGGGTTTTGCCAGTTCAGAGTAGCCGGATGCGATGACATAGGGGTTTGCTAGTTCAGAGTAGATGGATGCGATGGCATAAGGGTTTGCCAGTTTAGAGTAGACATATAATGACCATAAGAAGGAGTGGCTTGGGCTCCTTCAATGAAAGAGGTGCTTTCCTGCATCGGAAACATTGTTGGTCCACCCTGTGGAAACCCCTAAATACAAAATTATAATATCTAGTTACTTTTCAACAAAACAAAAATCTATGAATATTTAAATCATAAAAATTATACCTGCGTGTTTTGAAATCCACTGAAGCCACTTAAACCATAATGTTGACCAACAATGATCGGTCCTTTCTTTGGTTGTGGCATCGTGCCAACTTACAGTTCATGCATTCAATTTTTAAATATATCATTTTTAACTATTATTACATCTTTATATATAACCCCATAAATATAATGTTAATAATTTACCTCCATAAAATTATTCATTTTGTTGTACATTTGTTTAGGGGCAGCATCCTTTTGCATCAATTCCTTCAACGCTCTATCGTGTTCCTCCAAACGTCGATAATAATCTACTAGAACATCATCTTGAGTATGTTGGTTTACAAGACACGGTATTCGTGCTGGTTTATGAATATGCCCATCAAAGTATCCCCTGCTAGAAACCCACCAGTCCGATCTAGCCTCAAACTCATTTGGGGACAATGTTGAAGTAGGTCGACGTCCCTATAATATAAAAAGGACATTAACTATGAAATAAAATACGTAATAAAATTAATAAACTATATAATTAATAAAAACTCACATGAAAAAAACCACAGAGCATGTGTCGATAAAACTTCTTATTGGAACGCCAAGCAACTACTCTAGGATAACGCTTGTCACGTCTATAAAAGTGATGCCCCTCTACTCGGAACGAATCCAATATCCTTGTCTAAACAAAATTTAATTGTTTCAATTAGTTACGTTATAGTTATTAATTAAAATATTATAAATTAACAGATGACATACCTTAAATGCCCATTAGTACTGTTAGTATAAAGTTACTGCTGCTAGTAGAAGTTAAGACTGCTCAGAGATGAAGACTGAAAATATACTAAGTAGTTACTACTGCTAGTACAAAAGTTAGTACTGCTAGTGTATGTTAGTACTGCTAGAGTAAACTTCTAAGTAGTTAATACTGCTTGTGCTCAGTTACAACTGCTGAGTGATTACTACTGCTGGAAGGATTATGCTGACAGAGATGAGATCAAAGACTTATCAGAGAAGAGATAAAGATTGATTGGAGAACAAGAATACTTACGAAGATAAGTATTAGTTATTTATAAAGAAGATATGTATAACTTATTTGTTTAAGAGATTACGTTTGTTTATAGAAAAGATCATGATAACTTAGGAAAGTATTGTAAGCCTTGTAGGACTCCTTGGTGTATAAAAGGAGGTCCTAGGGCATAATGTTAGATACGTTTTTAGATATTCATAGCTTCAAGGTTTTGTAAACCCTAACACTATCAAGGGTGTTCGTTTTATATTGAAGCTATGAATATCTAAAAACGTATCTAACATTATGACCTAGGACTTCCTTTTATACACCAAGGAGTCCTACAAGGCTTACAATACTTTCCTAAGTTATCATGATCTTTTCTATAAACAAACGTAATCTCTTAAACAAATAAGTTATACATATCTTCTTTACAAATAACTAATACTTATCTTCGTAAGTATTCTTGTTCTCCAATCAATCTTTATCTCTTCTCTGATAAGTCTTTGATCTCATCTCTGTCAGCATAATCCTTCTAGCAGTAGTAATCACTCAGCAGTTGTAACTGAGCACAAGCAGTATTAACTACTTAGAAGTTTACTCTAGCAGTACTAACATACACTAGCAGTACTAACTTTTGTACTAGCAGTAGTAACTACTTAGTATATTTTCAGTCTTCATCTCTAAGCAGTCTTAACTTCTACTAGCAGCAGTAACTTTATACTAACAGTACTAATATATACTAACAGTAGTAACTAGCAGTAGTAACTTTTATACTACCAGTACTAACTACTTAGCATAATTTTCATTAGTATTACCAGCAGTACTAAGTTATGCTTGACAACACTAATATATACCTGAGCAGCAGTAACTCTAAGAATATCTTGAAGTCTTTTAATCCCAACAATCCTCCCCTAAACTTGATGTTCTTCTTCTGAATCTCAAGTTTCTTCATTAAAAGTCTTCACCATCACCAGGAGGATGCATTCAAACACTTCCAGGATTCTTGCACTGTTTTGTCATGAGTTTCAAAAGTTGATAGCACATCTCATTCCACTGGTCAGTTTAAAGCTTCTTGTTGAGCATTTTTATGATTGTTGCAGGTGTGAGTGGATACTTTTTCTCTACCAGCATTAAAAGCTATGCTATTCTAATATTCACAAATCAAACTCACTTGAAGAAATAGGCTTCTAAAACTTATAGTGTATCTTGTGATTTCCTCATACTTCACTTTTCACATTTGGTTTCCAAACATCACCTTCGATCTCCCTACAGCACTCTGTCATAATACTCCTCTTGCCTCTTAAACAATGCTTTTGTTTGACCCAACTTCCAGAGGGAGCTTCTAGGTTTCTCTATCAATACCCTGAAGCATCTGAATCATTGATGAATACCTTTTTAAGCTTCCATCAGCCCTTATCAATTTAAAGTATCCCATCTTTCCTTCTTTATCAATCTTGTATTCAACAATCATTGGAGGCTTAGTGGCTAGAGGTATAGCATCAATTGCTACCTCATCATCTTGAACAATCTCCATATGCTTTTTCATCTCTTCCTCCTCCTGATCATCATCACCCTTTTGCTTCTTAGCCTTTTCCTGCTCTAATTCATCACCTGCTCTTTTAGAACTGCTTTCTTGTGTTGTATCTGTTTTAGCTTTATTTGAGCCTTCTTTCATTTCAGTATCCATATCAACAAACATATTTACCCTTGTCATTTCTTTATCAAATAACTTCTGAATTTCGTCAAATGACTTGTTCTTTAACTGACTGTGCTTGTATCCACCCATGTGTTTCAGATAAGTTGACATTGTACTTTTCTTTTGTGCTTTAGTGGGTGGTTTGTTCCTTTTTTCTTTAGCTCTTAATGCTGCAAAATGTTTCTTTCTCTTCTCCAAGAGATCTACAAACAATCTTGCCTTCTCTTCATCTGTCAATTCCTCTTGCTCTCTTGTTTGCAGTCTTTCTGCCAGCAACCTATCAGCCTCTATCATTGCTTGTGTGTTATCCCATGATTCAATTAAGGCTATGGTGGCTTCTTCTTCCTTTTGTCTTGCAAGCCTCTCTTCTTCTTCCAATTCAGCTTGTAGTTGGGCTTCAAGATTTCTAGCAACTTCTTCATCAAGTGCAATTTGATCTTTCTTTTTCAAAGGTTTTTCAGGCTCAACCATTATTGCCTTGCCTTTGTCTTTAGCCTGTGGAAGTTGTGATGCTTGTGAAGGTGATGATGTTGTTTTGAATTCACTTGGCTCTTGAACTACAACCCCTCTAGCCTTGGGTCTTGTAGTTGTAGTTGTTGTAGCAGCAGTTGTAACAGCTTTGGGTTTAGCTGCTTTGATCTCTATTAGAGTCTGAGCCAGAGTCAACTCATCAATAGTTGTTGTTGGAGCACTGGCAGTAGTAACTTCAACATTAGCAGTAGTAACTACTTCACCAGCAGTAGTAACTGGATCAGCAACACTAACTTCCTTTTCAGCAACTTCTTTTTCAGCAACAACTTCTTCACCTTGTAAATCATCTTGTACATCAAACAACATCTCTTCATCATTTCTTTCTTGAGTCTTTCAATCAAGGTCTCTCTGAATTAGCATAAAGTTCAGCTATATTTCTCCCCTGTATGGATGTATCCTCATGAGGCACCAAAAAACAAACTGACTTCATTAGAGTTTCTACCTGCTAGCTGAACCACCTTCTTTACCTCTTGAGCACTGAAGTTCTTGATTCTTTCTCTTTCCTAAACATGCTTGACTCTCTTCTTTAATACTAGCAATTCTTTGCTTGAGCAGTCTTTGATTTTCTCCAATCAAGGAAACCTTCTTCTTGTGGAACGGTAAAAAACTTATCAATTCAGTCAGTTGCAGTCTATCCTCACCACTTTGAGGTAGATCATAAGAAGGGGTAGATACATGTTCCTCATTAGTAGCCTCATCAAGGATAGGCTCTGTAGGACCACTGTCCTTCCTCTGTTTTCTTTTGGACTGTTTCTTTTGAGGATTAGATGATGATGGTTGAGTAATAATGGGTGTGAAATGGGAATCAGTAGGAGCAACTGAATCTTTACCTATATCTTCTGGAGCTTGAACCATCATTGTTTGGAAAAGAGGTGTTACCTGACTAGAAAAAACCCTTTCCTGGCCTCTTCATGTTAGCAGACACCTTCTTTGTGTGGAAAGGGGTAACATAAATCCCTTTATGTTTGGTCATTCCTTTAACTTGATTGTCTAGGAAGACTTGCACAAACCTTGGATACATAAGAAACTTAACCTCACCCTCCAAGTTTTTCACCATATTGTCAAAAATATGCTTGGAAAAGTTAAATTTTTGGTTTGTGGCAAGACAGATGATAGTAGATGCCATAGTGCTACTAAATTCATTCCAGGCTGTAGTCTTAGCACTAAGGCATTGCAGTATGGTATGGATAAGAAATTTCCATTGGGATGAAAATAAGCTTATCGATATGTAAGCTTTTGAGTATGATTTTTTTAATACCCATTCTTTCCAGTTTTTGTAAAAATGGTAGCAGTAGGTAGACAATCTGTTCCTTCAACATCTTCTAACTTAAGATCACTTCTTATACTCGTCTTAGTGATGATTACATTCTTCTTATCAACTAGGGCATGTATCTGACGTTCCCCATTAACTGTCTTAACCTTGGCAGTTGACCAGAACTGTTCAATACATGTAGTATAGACATGGTTCTAAAAGGCATGCCATGGCACCGCAAAGGCGAGAGGCATGACCTCCACGCCACGCAATAGACCAAGGCTTGGGCTTAAGGCTTGACGTGAGACGAGTAGTGAAAAAACATGATAAGACGTGATAAAACGTGTTAAGACGCGATAAAACGTGATGCGTGGAGGCTTTTTAAAATTCAATTTCGATAAAAATCGTATTTTTATATAGAAATGAAAAAGATTACATGCAAAGATAGTTTCTTGACTTTATTTCTTATGTATAACACTTTTTGTAAACTCAATATATTTGTAATATGATATAAATATATAAATTTATAAATATTTTCATATTTTGTGTCGCTTTAAGTCACGCCTTAAAAAACACCATGACTCGCCATAGCTCGCAAAGGCGTGAGGCTTGACCATGCTGCCACACCACACCTCACGCTATTTACAACCTTGAGTATAGATTGTGGGATTCACCGTTAGTATATATCTGATAGAACTTGCATTCAGAAAATCAATAATTCCCTCAAACCCATCACTTTCTTTAGGTTTCTCCAAAAACGCAACCAAATTGTGAGTTTTAGCAAACTTAGGATTCGACATTGTGTTGGGTTTTGATGATGAATGATAAAATTGAGTTAAGGTTTATGATTAGAGAGTATATCAAGGTGTAAAATCGATTGAATGAGTGATTGAAACCCTTAATCGAAGTATTTATGAAATCACCCTCAACAACATTAACTTGGATGGACAGCTTAAGTTAAGCTAACAGTATTAAAACTATCCAACAGTAGGAAGTTATGCCTGGCAGCATTAACTTATGCCTAATAGCAGTAAGTGAATGCCTAGCAGCATAAACTAGTACTGGCAGCAGTAAGTTTAAGCTTAGCAGCATTAACTTTGATACACCATCATTAACTCCAATTTCATTCTAAAATCATTTCCATCATGAATTTTAACTCTCACAAGCTCTCTTTCTATTTTTGATCTCACAATATCTCTTATTTCTTTTTCTCACCAATTCACTCTATCTGTTTTTATATCACACAACTCTCTTTCTATTTTTCAGCTCACTATATCTCTCATTTCTTTTTCTCACCAATTCACTCTATCTGTTTTTATATCACAAATCAAGAGCCCTAACAGACAGTTTGGTACAAAATTCCATCAATTCCTTTAGTTTCATGTTGTCCTCCCCACTTCCAAGTGTGTTAACTCTTGAGAGAGGTGGATCATTAGACTGTTTAGATGCAGCCTCAAACCTAATTTGAGCTTCTGCACCCCCTAATATGGTATCTTGGCACCTGGGACCACTACCTGAGCCAGTTCCCTAAGGAAGAGACTCATTAAGTGTTGCCATGGATTGGGTCCTATTTATGTTACCACTGTCCTGCTCTGCTTCTAAGCTAGAAGCAGTAGTGGCAGCCCTTTCCATTCTGTCTTCCCACTCCTTAATGACAGTCTCATCTGCTACAAGGGGAATAGGTCCACTAGACTAAGATATCTCAGTGGGCCTTTTGGCTTTCCTAGGTTTTTGAGTCTTTTTGGGTTAAGATTATGATGGAACAGTGATTGGTTCAAGATTAGATAGTGAAGCAGTTATGGATGTGTGTTGGGGTTCAGTGGGATTTCCTGACCCTTCACCCACTTCTGCTTGTTGTTATGCAGCATTTCCATGTCATTACAAGCATCCTTTGTGTATAATCAGCTTCATAGTAACACAATTAACCTCCCCTTAATCAATACTTCAGAGGTTAAGCATTCCAATACTTGCAATCAGATATTGAAATCTGCTAACATCAAATGCCTTTGTGAGTAAATCAGCAACATTATGATCAGTGTGAATCTTGATCACTTGAATTAATCTCTTCTCATATGAATCCCTGATGAAGTGATGTCTAATCTCAATGTGCTTAGTCTTTGAGTGAAACATGGCTCTTAACAATGCAGATGGTGCCTTTCATTTGTCTCAATGAAAATCTTGTGTTCATGAAATTGTATCCATAACGCATTTATTTTGAATCCATAACACTATCCTATACATAGATGCAGCTACATATTCTGCTTCAGTAGTAGAGTTGGCAACTATAGTTTGCTTCTTACATTGCCATGAGATCAATCTCCTCCTAAGAAATTGACAACCTCCTGTTGTGGATTTCCTGTCTAAACTTGCACCAGCATAGTCACTATCAGTATAAGCTTCCAAGTCAAATGGTGAGTCCTTAGGATACCAAAGGCCCAATTTAGGTTGACCTTTCAAGTATCTAAAGATTCTCTTCACATCATGAAGATGTGAAACTTTAGGTGTGACTTGAAATCTTGCACAAGCACATACATCAAACATTATATCAGGCCTAGAAGCTATTAGATACATCAATGATCCAATCATTGATCTATATAAGTGAACATCAACATCTTCAACTTCTGCATCTTTGAGCAATGGATTTGAAGTCTCCATAGGAGTACTTGCTGTCTTCATAGTTAAAAAACCAAACTTCTTCAAAATTTCATCCACATACTTGTCTTGACTGATGAAAATCCCATCATCTTTCTGAGTAACTTGTAGTCTGATTGTAGTTTTCAATACACTATAAAATATATAATATAATACCACAAGAGCAATTAAGAACTTTCCTAAAGTTTCCCTTAAGAAAAGCTCACTCTAAAAGATATATATAATATATAATACGTATATTTAACCGGGAAGTATGATCACCCGGGTCGTTTCCCCAACGACTTGTGAAATTGAAACCTTGCTTTAGTTTGGATTATGATTTGAATGAGAGAAAAGATATTTTTGAGTATCTATTACTACTAAATAAAAGCAACAATCAATTAAAAGCAATTAAACACTTAAACTAATTAACGGGAAACGAATAAAACGCGACAAATAAGCAAAAACACTAAATTAACTCCTAAAAATGCAAACTAAATTTCTAAACCTAAATTAGGACAAAAGAAAATTTTAAGAAAAAGAAAAACATTTTTTAATTATTTTTCAATTTATTATGAATTAAAAACTATTTTAATCTAATTAAATCCTAAAAAATAGCAAATTAAGTCCTAAAAAATTAGAAAAATGATTTTTAAACTTAGAAAATTCTAAAATAACATAAAAACTCAGAA
>BQNB010181849.1:0-12554 GCA_026074375.1 Tanacetum coccineum
ATTTGCTTAGGTACAAAGGCCTGTAGTTGATTCTTGACTTCATTGATCACATGACCTTGTATTGTTTCTTTAATTGTATCTACAATATCTACGCTCATAAATGCATCTACCTCCTGCTTGTCTTCATGTAACTTTTGAACTTGTGCTTGTAGTGCTTGTATTTGTTGTTGAACATAGATGATTTTCTTCCTTTTAGCTTTGGGCACTAATCGACTCACTTGCTTCTTTTTTTGAGAGTTTGACTTTAGAGTTTTTGTTGTTGTTGTTGTTATTGTTATTGTTGTGGAGTGTGTTGTAGATTGAATGAGAGTAGTTGCAAGATCTTCCATATGCACCGCCAGTTCCTTCAAATGCTCAATTTCTTTCTTATTTTTTAGTGTTTCAGGTACACCAGGCACAAACATAAAATCCATCAATTCACCTACAATATTCTCATTAAGATGATGATAAACATCATCATGAGAAGAGGTCCTAAGGGGACTATGGTGTTGGATAAGGGGTGTATGCATCTTCTCATTCCTAAATTGTACACTATACCCTCTCGCCTTATTATCATCTCTATCTGATTCATTAGTTCTTTCTCATCATCACTTGTTCTTGTGTCACTAAATGAAATATCATCAGAATTTTTAGTGTCTAACCTAATACTGGATCCTTATCTGGATGGTACTATATTTGCTAAATTATCTTGTATGCTTAACTTCATTGCTCTATACATGTCAATCTTTTCTTCTTCGGGGGTTATGGTTGCAACTTGTTTTAGCTTTTGTCTTTTCAATTCATCAAGAGTTTCATCAGCTTCTTTGTTAACTTGCTTCTCAGGAACATCTGGAACATGTGTGAATTCCTGGTTGTTTTGTCATGGGGAAAGTTGCAGTACCATACAAAGAACCTCTAGATCAAGCATAAGCTTTTGTTGATCAATGGTGAAATCAAAGTTCTTGGTGTCTTTGTTAAATGTGACAGTGTTCCACAATTGTTGAATATAAATGAGTAGGACAGTGGTAGTGAGAGTGAGAGCATTAAGGATTGGTTGATGGTTTAGTATCTTGATAGCTAACCAGAGCATTGGTTCTTTGTGATATGCATCATGGAATATTCTTGAGTTGGATGCTCCAATTGGGACTTGTGCATCCACGGGTACAAGCTCTTCTGTTGTTTGTTGTTGTTCTTGGTATGCCATTATGAATTGTTGACATGTAAGATACAGATGTGTTAGAATCAACTGAATGCATAAATAAAACTTTTACTTTTGTTTCTTTCCACTATGTCTGTTTTGTATGGTCGAGTAATTCTTTTTTACCATACTTTTATCTTTTTCTTTTTCATGTGCCTTGTACTTGCTTTTTCTGACACATGATGTACACTCTTTTCTTTTGACATACGATTTTTTATCTCTCATTTTGTTTTTGTATTTCCTCACCAAAAAATTGTTGTCACATTCCATTTTGAATTCATTATTAGTATTCGTATATTGAAGAACAAACCACAAGTGAACAAGCACCAAGTGGATGTTGTTATAATAAACAAATATGCTAATGAATTTAAATTTAATGAAGCAACATTGTTGATTGATACATTTTCAAAAAATTGTAAGATAGAAAATGAACGTGAATATTGATTATGTCATGCATAAAATGTACTTTCATTTTACAATCACATAATGAAAAAGTATCAGTTGTCACTTGTTTTACTTCAGAGAGAAACTTTTCAAAAATCATTGAATTACATGAGAAAGTTCCTTAGTCATTAACATAACTTTTGGCCCAATGTTACGTGTCCTGGTTAAAGGCATCCATTATCACTTTTTAGGTACAACTAGCCCTAATAACCATCTTGAAGATTAGAAGCTCTTAGTTATGTTAAAAACAACTAGACTCAAAATAGCTTTTTAGAAATTCTGATGTTTAAAATCAGAGATAAGAAAAAGATATTTTTGACAAAGTGTTATATTTTTGAAAAAATAATAGACAATGATATGCAAAAATCTGTAGCAATAAATTTTATGGAATTATGGAACAACATGACTATTAGGTTTTTGAAAAAATCTCAAGAGAGATAAGATGCCTCGGGTATAACACACATAGTACAAGTACTAGTATGATAGACCTTTCACTAGTGGACAAAATCTGAATACTAACGTAAGAGTATTAGAAATACCCAAACATGCATTGGGTATCACACACATTCTACAAGTGTGCAAGACCTATCACCAGTGGACATAATTTGAAGATTAACGCAAGAGTATTAGAAATACCCGGGTGCACAGTGATGAAGTGAGTTTTCTTTATAACACTTGTATTTATTTTAAACAAAAGGTGAATGTTAGTTGTGATCAAACTGTACCATATCTAGAACGGGAGCAAACTAAGCCGCTTACCCTCGAACGGATGCATTCGAAGACGGTAACAATGTTGTTTAAGTACCCTAAACCAAATGCAACTTATAAAACTAACAACGGTTTTTGATGTTTTCACACTAGACAACTACCGTTTTATCTTTGAAAATTTTCCTTTAGTTTAAAAAAATCATGACCTTTTTGAGAGAAAAAAAATCATTTTTGAGCACTTTTGACTTTTTGGTCAAAGTTAATGATAGGTCAAATTGTTCAATAACAAGTCAAATTAACGAGATAGATCATAATCGCAAAGACAATTCAAACTAATAGAGACAATTCAAATTAGCAAGCACAGTTCAAATAGTTCATATAATTCAGTTCATTCCAGACAGATCACACAAAAGACAATTCAAAAGAGATTAGACATTTCAAATGGATTAGGCAGTTCAAACAGGTAAGAAAGGTCAAACAATGTAAGACAGGTCAAACAATGTAAGACATGTCAATACAGTTTCGAACCTAATAATCTCGACGTAGGTTTTGGACTGGGTTCAAATTTCATGACAGTTTAAACAAAAACTCGCTGTAAGATTTGAACCGATTAAAAACTCATTGTGACCTTTTAAACCTTTAAAAACTCGTCGTAAGTGATACCATAAAGATTCAAGCCTAAAACACACGATTCGGAGGTCGGGAGGATTAAATAGAAAGAAAGCCATATTATTAAATTGTAGAGAGAGAAAGGGAAGAGTGTGTGTTTCTAGAGAGGAGGAGGAGAAACACACACTTGTGAGATGTTACATTATGAATCCTCACCCCTTCATGGAAGTATGAAGGGGGTATTTATAGTTCAAACACAACTAAACTATACTGTAAAGTTTAATCTAGTCCCTGCGTGTTTGGCTATTTATGAACTAATGTAATTCCGTATTAGTCAACATATTTTAAGGCTAAAAATCTTCCCCCAATATGTAGACATACAGAATTACTTACAATGTTCCTAACAAGTACAAATGCAATACAAATAAAGTCTTCTAAAGCACTTCCAAAGCTGAAGATGTCTTCTAAGTTATCCTGGTCTTGAAACTTGTACTCCAGCTTAGATCTTCATTGTCTTTACATGTACAGGAACCATTGTAGTATGCATGAGTTGGATTAACTTCCCCTCAATCCATGTAGCATGTCTTGAAAAGCTTCTTCATATACTCCTTTTTGGCGAAGTTTTTGAATCAGCTTCCCCCCAAACCAACATCCCTATCTTAAGCAGATTCAGAAGCATTAATGTAGATTCAACCATCTTCTATTTGTCATTAACGTGCACATCGGAATTTTGTAGAAGAAAATCCACACCATATACTATTGCTACTTGTCATTAGGTCTTGGTGAATATTTGTTCGGGGGTACATACGAGAAATCTACAACAATTCTTCTCACGTTTGCAGTATACTTCACAATCATACTAAGTAAAGTAGTATACACTACTTCCCCCTAGAAGTTGACATGGTAACCAAAGTACACATTTTCCCCCATGATGGTTTCGAACTTTCATAAGCATCATTGTTGTGTACGCACATATACACGAGAATTTCGTGTCTTAAGAACAAATCTTGAGATCTAAATGAACCATAACCCTCTTGACTTCATAAACCGTAGTAGGAGATGAAGCAAGAATGAAGAAAACTTGGTTTAATCAAGATCTTGTATATGAATGTCGTTGACGAACTTTGAAAATTTTGCTTAGACTGTGAAGTACCATTGTCTTGGAATAGCATAATAATATCCCGTGAGAATTGCTGATTACATCTCAACCTTTAAACTCTCGGGCTAACTTACCAACCTCGCATTTTGTCGGCTATTGCTATGATCACTTGGTGAAGTAAACCCGATATACGAAACTTGAAAATGAAGTGCAATCCCCCAAATTTGTTACTTAAGCTTGCATTGTTGTTAATTAAAAAATGATGCAAGATGAAATCTTTAAGTACCCTATACTAAACCAGAAAAGTATAAGAAGTACAACACCTATTAAAATTATCCACATTGACATATGCGTTGACACTAAGTACTACAACGTAACTCCTTTAAGTGATAGTTATCCAGGTCTTCAACCAACCACCCCGACTACTAGAAACTAGATGATTCAAGTCTCAGTCATAATCTGTATACGTTCAAGCAAGTCATCAATCGATAGATTGGGTTTAAAGAAAAGGGGTAGAAAGTAGAAGGAAGTCTCGATGATGAGATAAGTAGACGCCTTCATGAAACCCACTTCAATCTCAAATAAGGGATACTAAATCAACTCCATGATCACTTGTCATCATAATCCGAATCCTTAGCCATTTGTCATTTTAGTGAATCTTATAAGGATCATTTTAGTGTAATGTATCGTGTTTGTTGTGTTGTTGTTCATGAATGTTGTTAAACTAGGACAAATGTTGTTTTTGAATGTCGTTAATAAAGCAACATCGTCTAATCAAACTTGTCGTGATAGCGTGTGAAATCCGAATCAATCCATAAATACTCAACCCAATTAACATTATAACAACCTAAATCAAATATTCATAACAGCCCATTAATCTTTTCTCAAACCAACGCAGGCCCATCTCGAGTAGTAATAAATTCAGCCCAAATCATTTGAGCGATACTCAGCCTGCTTGTTCAATAAAATGCTGCCCAATATTATAAAAATTGGCAGCCTGTATTCTCAACTATTAAACATTCATCCCAGTTTGTCATGTAAGCGAAAATCCAGCCCAATTCCATAATTGTATCAATCGGCCCATGTGTGTTTTTGAATATACAACCCACTTTGAACAATTGATACACGTATATCTACTAATGCCATATAATTAGGGAAATTTAACCCTAATCTCACACATAAAAAACACATTCAAACTTATGTTTCCATATCTCTCCAAATGATAACAGATCTATCTCATCTTTACAGTAGCAGAAAGATCGATTCTCATGACTCTCTGCAAATATCACAAGTACAAATATATAGTAAACACATATCAATTAAACAAACTCATATCTCATTTTCCCATAACACAACCCAAGCGTTCATTGGTTTACTTTCAATCAAGAGATGGTCTTCAAGATCTTGAAATAAAGGTCACGAGTAGGTTTTGTTTTGTGCATCTCTTTTAAATTGTAGCCAAGAATGAATATAACAAAGTTGTTATCATTCATTCTTTATATTCGAATATCAACTTTAAACAGATCTATGATGATATTATCTTTCGTGGTTTTGATTTGTAAAGGTCTTTCATATTAATGAAAAAAAACACAAAATATAATCCTGAGATCATTGTCTTCAATTCAGTTCGAGTCATAGTGAGGTTGTTTTAAGATGTAGATTGTTGTGGATATGTGACGATGGGATTTAGGTAGTCTTGTTTGGATTTGTTTTGATTTGGCTGTTGTATTTGATGTAGTAATTGTGGCTATTGTTGATGTTGTAGTATATGTTTCGAGTTTGTTCTTTCTTTCATCTTTATTTTAACTTTTTTTCTAGATCTGGTTTGAATTTTGTTTGACTCAGTTATAGCAAACCGCTATCACAATACACCACTGGCATAATAAGTGAACAAACCGCCGCCTTGAACAAAACGGTAAACCGCTGCCTCTTTTACACTAAACTGCCGGCTAGTTTTAAATTGTGTAGAGTAACGTTTAGATAGGCCATGTAAAAGTTTAAACTGCTACAACCTGTGTTCAAACTGCTGCTTGACCAAGTCAAGCCATTGTCATATGGAAAATCAAACCGCTGCCTAAAATATGGTACCAAACTGCTGCTAAAAAAAGCAAACCGCTAGGACCACAAGTTAAACCGTTGTCTGTACTACCTATTTGTTTTCTTTCTAGAATACGGAAAACAAACAAGAAACTAGTACAATGTTGTCCTAACATGCTTCAAACCGTTGTGAAGAACTAGACAACATAAACATAAGCTTCAAAAGGCTGTTTTGACCACATAATAAGCCATAATCAAACCTTTGTTGCAAAAAAAACTAGATCCATCTTAAACCCATAAATTATGTTCAAAAAAATGGTCTTTTGAGTTCATACATAACAGATCTAAACCTAATATGGTGACAGAATCATATAACAATAACTAGAAACAATTTCGAGGCCATTTCCCATAAAATAAGCACACGAAAATAATCATAAATAAGCTTATATAAGCTGATAACACGAAACAGCAAACACTAATACAAAACACCCCTGTTAGCTCTTGATACCACTTGTTACCATAAAGATTCAAGCCTAAAACACATGATCCGGGGGTCAGGAAGTATTAAATAAAAAGAAAGCCATATTATTGAATTGTAGAGAGAGAAAGGGAAGAGTGTGTGTTTCTAAAGAGAAGGAGGAGAAACACACACTTGTGAGATGTTACATTATGAATCCTTACCCCTCCATGGAAGTATGGAGGGGGTATTTATAGTCCAAACACAACTAAACTATACTATAAAGTCTAATCTAGTCCCTGCGTGTTTGGCTATTTATGAACTAACGTAATTCCGTATTAGTCAACATATTTTAAGGCTAACAATAAGTTTTGGACCTTTACAAAATGTCACCGTTGGTTTTTGAACCTAAAAAATCTCGCCGTGGCCTTTCATAATATCTCTGTAACTTTTGGACAATTCAAAAAATAGTCATGGCCTATCATATTCTCACCGTGACCCAATGTATTCTCGCTATGGTTTGAATTTCACCAACTCGCCGTGACAAACATTTTTGTTCAAACTTTTAAGCAAAACCAGTATGTTGCATATTTTATTTGAAAATATATATTATTTAAGTTTTAAATTTATGAAACTCGATTTACCTAGCAAACACACTAACGGGCAGAGAACCTGATTGTAAGTAGTGTAGAGATGGTAAATCTGAGGTCGTCCCAAGAAATAAGTGTCAATTAATTTTAATTTGAAGTGTCACGTTTTTAAAGTATTTTGAGATTGATTGTTAAAATAATAGGAAACTAAATATGCAGAAATTAAAAGAGATAGAAGTAATCAGGGAGAAAGGCGTGCCAGCCTAGCCATTTCCTTACTATCGTTATAACTAGGTTTTCCTGTGCAATGTTACATCATGGTTTCATTGGTGGTTTCTAAAGTCGACAGACCTGAATAGATATGTTTAGTCTTCCCTATAATTCTTGTGATCCCGAATCCCCCGAAAGTCACGAAGGTAGGGCAACTAGGTCATAATGATTAATCCTAACTATCCCAAGAACCAGTCTAATAACCTATGCAGATTATTGACCCTCTCTAAAAGAGTTCCTGTGCTTTTTAAGTATATTAGGTAACAGAGGCGGTAACACGGTAAGTTCCTACACTAGGGTTGAAATGATCAACCTTCCCTAGTACCTTGCTAATCCCATGTTTAAGTGGTAATATGATAATAGAATTAACATGATCTAAACCACCCGCAATACTACCAAAATCTAGGGCACGATAGTCAAAAGGATATCTAACAAAACCATGATTTAACAGGAAACAAGTATTATAATGATAGTAAATTCATGACTAGGCCAGCACTTGAAGTGCTTAGCCGCTCATGGCAACAACAAAGCAAGAATTAATAAAGACAATCATGGATGGAAAACTCATAATTCTTACAGAAGTTGTTTATGAACGATTAAATACAAAAGTAAGTTTAAGTATGATCTCCTTTGGACTTCTGGTGGAATTATTCGAGCTATGGAGGCCTTGATCACCCCTTGGATCTGTGGTGGAATGGTTGATATCGAATTGTCTGAATGAGGCCTCTATTTATAGATTTCGAATAGTTTACGGCGTAACCTTTTAGGGGTTTACGCCGTAAACTGCTGACGTGCACTTTCCATCTTATAGGCTTAAATGATGTTACGGCGTAATCAATTGTCCACGTTACGCCGTAATGCTGACTCAGAAAACTAATCCTTCTATAATAATAATGTTACAGCGTAAACCTTGCGTGTGGTTATGTCGTAATCTTGCTGGGTGACGTGTCTTGCCTTGAATAGGTTACGGCGTAACACTATCATAGGGGTTATGCCGTAATGTCTCGTAAGAATCCGTGTTTTCTTCATTTTTACGTCCTTTTCCCGTGTTTCTTGTCACATACTTGCATTTTACCAGAAAATAACGAAATAACCATAAAAGTATTGAATTCAAGTATTTATATGACAATTGCAAGTATTTTTAGGGGAAATTGACACTAAAAAGTATCAAATATTTAATGTCATCAAAGTCCCTCATCATGGCATCGATATTTGGCTCCAAATCCAAATTTTCTATGATCATGTCTCTTTTCCACTTAAGTATGAAATTGACCACGCCGTCAGAGGCAAGCATCGTGACATCAAAGCCGAAGAATCTTGGGAAATTATAAGGAATCTCGCTCTCTATGACCACGAGAGTTGGAATGACCCAAGAGACTCTGCAAGACCGGTCAAGGCAATCACTTTGCCTCAGGATGTACCAAAAACATCCGACCGATGACTTCTTGAGCAAGAAAACCAGATTAGTTACCTACTAAAATGGTAGAAATCAACGCCTAAAACAAGCTCAACACAACCTTCTCAAGCATATGCTGACATGTTCTCTTCGAACCAACGCACGCAAGACTTCACCACACCACCAAAGCAAAATGCGTTCACTTTTCAAAAATGTGTTCATCCGGAACTCCCTCAACGAACACTCGAGCCTAGTTTTGAAGCCCAAGTGCAATGTTATGTGGCGGCACACACTGAAAGGATGGAAAGGTTCGAGGAAGTCATCTATAAGCAAAGAGAGGAGATTAACAAAAAAAATGATGGAGATGTTTATTCTTTTAAAAGAATTTACAAAAGGGAAGTCTCTGGAGAAAGTATTAGTTAGAGAGGAAGTTAGTAAACCCGTCACTAAATATGTCAACGCCATTTCCCTTGTTAGAATGGAGGACGATAAGGGTAAAGAAGGTGACGAGGTTGTCGATAAGAGCATTATGGAGCCTATTGAATTGATATAAAATGAGGAGGAAATAGATGACGTAATGGATAATGAGTCAGATAAAAGTGTGAACGAGGGCTCAACTAGGTGGGGGAAGTACGTGGATAGACTAATGGAGATGTCTAGGTCATAACTGATAGGATACTACCTTAAGCATGAGATTAATGAAAAAATAATCGAGGGTCGTGTAGATAACCACAAGTGCAACGATTCTTTACTCGCAACACGCTTAGGTAAAATGGATAATGAGACCTATAATTCGCTACTCGTAGGACCCATGTACAACGCAATTCTTAAAAAGAAATTAGCTAAGAAGGAAGAAAGATGAGGCAATTTTGTGATACCATGTAGCATAAGGAGGTTAAAATTTATGAACACCCTAGTCGACCAAGGATCTTATATGAATATCATGCCCTTATCCATCTATCGTAAGTTAACTAGCGAGAAGCCCATAGGGACTAACATTAGACTTTCTCTAGCTAACCAATCTTATATTTACCCCCTAGGAATAGCAGAAGACGTGTTGGTGGACGTCATTGGCTTTGTGTACCCCGTATATTTGTTATCTTAGACATAAAGGAAGATGAACACATGCCTCTCATCTTAGGGACACCATTTCTGACCACGACAAGGGCCGAAATTAAGTTTGATAAAGGGTCCATGACCCTTAAGGCAGGCAGATATAAGATTATATTCGTTAGGACCTTAGAGTTCCCCAGTAAGATCGAGAAGAAAATAGAAAGAAACCTAGATCCCATGATCCTTACTAATTATGTGAATATGATACTTTAGAATGGGAAGAAAGAATCAAAATTTCCAAGAGAACAAAATGGGATGCTGAGAACTTTATCTTGAGAGATGTTGGTGTAGGTCCGTAGTCTTGTCCGTTTCTTCTCCAAATGAGCCTAAGTCACATGTAATTCTTCCAAATGCCTTACAAATGCAAAATACCTGAATAGGAACGATTAAGTACCTATTTTGGGCATAAACACACGATTTATGGGGTTAAATAATTCTTAATATAATAGCATATATAACTAAAATACCAATTATCAATAATAGTATAAGATAAGTATTATGTGAGGATTTTAGCAGATTACTTTTATCCAAAGTAAAATTCAAAACATTCCCGAGTCGTATCCCGACGAGGTGTGAATTGAAAATCAGTTAAGTTCGTGATCACGTGATTTGAATGGTTTAAGAGATTTTTTATTTTGATTTCTAATTCTACTAATAAAACGCATAAAACATGTAAAGACAAGTAAACAATAAAAGTATTTAAAGCATTTAAGAAATTAAACACGAAAACGTTAACGGGAATTTAAAAACGCGACTAAATACCTAAACTATTAAAATTTAACCCTACAACTATTTTTTAATTTTTTATAAATCCTAAATGACTAAAAATAATTTTAGAAAAAAGAATTATATTTTTCTGACTTTTATTTTATTTTTTATGAGCTAAAAACATATTTAATCTAAATTAAATATAAAAAATAGTAAACAAATTTATAAAATTTTGGAAAAATTACAGAAAGTACTTTAAAGTATTACTAAGGCAGGAAAAATAAAACTAGAAAATAAGCTAAACTGGATAAGCAGTTAAAAAAGCAAATAAGCAAAAATATTAAAAAGAGTATAAAAGAAAACTAGCCCAAGGGTCTAACATAAAAGACCAAAGGGCGCAGTTGGTTGTGGTGTGTGTGTTAAAAGGGAGGTCACAGGTTCGAAAACTGTGGCCATCCTTTTTGGAAAACATTTTTTTATTTTCTTTTTGAAAAGCTAAAATATAAGCTAAAATAATAAAATGTAATAAATGGGCTTTTGACAAAACTGAAAAATAAGTTAGAAATAAGCTTAACTAAAGTAGAGAGTTTGGCTTAACAAGTTTAATGGCCTTTAAACTAAATTTGTTTCGGCTTTTTGGACTAATTAAGCAAAAGAAAAGCAACTAAACTGAAAACAAATAAACTAGACTACCTAATAAGCACTCATTGACAGGAAATAAGCAAACATTTAAGCTAAAAGGTATTTAAAAGCTAATGAGACAGCAGACCCTAAGGATGAATTTAAAGGACCATTTTGACGGATTTTAAGCTAGTATTAAGGCTAATTAAGCTAGAGAAAAAAAACTAACTTACTTAAAACTGATTAAGACTGACACTCAAAGAACACAAATAAGCTAGAAATAAGTAAACTAGGAAAAGAAATAAGCTTAAACAGACATAATGCAAATGACAGTTTTAACTAACTGTTCTCTTTGGCTTTTGGAAATTAGGACATCTCGCAGACTCAAATTAAAGACTCGGAAAGCAAAGTTGACACTATAAAGACTTAAACCAGATTATAGTGAGCTAGATTCAACTAATGAAAACCTAAAATAAACTAAGATCTAGCCTAAAAGGACCTGCACATTTGAGCCTTTAACTTAGAACCAAGTATTAACTTTTTAACTGCTTAAGACCAAAAATCCACTTAAATAGTATATGACTAATTAAACAGATGCATTTAGGTACAAAAGGAACTCAACTTGATCACTAAGACTACTACTTAAGTGAAATTTAAGTAAGCTTATCAAATAAGAAAGTTTGATAGTTTTAATACCATTAGTCTTGACTATTTGATAAACACACCTTAAACTTTAACAAAACTAAAATTAAGCTTATGAAAACTATCCCTCAGACTTAATTTGAGCTTATAAAACTGATTTGAAAACTAAAAATAGCTTTAAGCCATAATTCACCATACTAAAACCCTTAACCCAAACACCCCTTTAAATATTGTAAAGCTTATTTTAAACTAAGACAGACTTCAGAAAGCTTCTAATCATGAAAACAAATCAAAGACTTAAGCTAATGAGGACAATAAGCTAAAATTTTAGGGATAAAAGCTTTGAATATTTAAGCTAAACTAATAAGCCAGTTTGACTATTTTAAAGGACGGTATCTATATAAACCAAACCTAGTCTATTATAAGCTATGAACTAAACTTATTAAGCTATGAAAGGACATATTAAACACCATTAAGCATCAATAAGCACTAAAATAAGTAAAGTATTAAGCAAAAAAGCAAACAAACAGTAGTAAAATAAGCTAAAATAGAAATTAAGATCAAGTGAGTAAAAGTAAAACATACATTTGTCCTCTACTTAAACAAGGACACAAATGCTCAAATGAGCTTTTCTATAAGCTAGCTTATAAAATAAGCTTTGAATAAGCCTATAAGCCCTTCCT
>BQNB010181852.1:0-12554 GCA_026074375.1 Tanacetum coccineum
AGCCATGTTTTGGCAACCCCGTCAAGAGAAAATGGAAAGAGAAGAAGTTTGATGGTGGTGTTAGGTACATCCGGGTACCTTTGATTATTAGTTATGCTCTCGAAATGACAAATGTGAGCATGAGGCTCCTCATCATTACCTCCTCGAAAAATTCGATTTTGAACAAGATTAATGAGAGAGGATTTAAGTTCAAAATTTTGAGCATTAATGGGTGGTACAACTATAGCACTTTCAAACCCCCCAGTGGGAGCTTGAAGTTGCTCGGCCATAGGTCGGTCATCGGCCATTGGAATCGGATCCTTATCAACAATAGGGATTGCCTCTTGTTGGTGTCGAGAACGTCGACGATTACGTTTTCTCGGAATTGTGTATTCCAAGGAAGAACGAGTGCGCATGCACTAGTGAAAATAATAAAAAGTAGAATTTGGGATTAAGAAGATTATTTTTGGGGACAATTTACAATTTTTAGTATTTATTAGGAAGGAAAACAAAAAGAAAAATATTTTTGGCAACCGTTAATTACAAGCTTCACGATAAGTCTCCAAGATTACGCACAAGTGAGCGGAAAGGCTTAGCGAGCCGCAATGACTTCTTAGCAAGTAGCTATCACCTTTCCTTATACTCACCTTATAGTTTGTAAACTCGAAGGTCCGTCGTACCTCGCAAGTAACTCACGATTAATTTTGTTGTTTATTGGAATGGTTTAAGATGGATAGCTAGTATCCAAATATATATATTTTTTTATTTTTTTTTTTGTATTTTAACTAATTCGATAGGAATCGAATTAATGAACGTTTTGTATTTTTATATAATAAATCCAAAAATAGCAAAGTAACTTCCAAAAAGGAAGGATCTTCAAAACTCTACTTCAACGAATATCCTCAAAAATCGTTCACGTCTTCCCCGGCAGCGGCGCCAAAATTTGGTCACGTGTGTAAGCACTAGTCAAATTTATATATGTATAGTATAAATCCCGTGACAATTCTTCCCAATTACTTCTCAAACAAGAGAAATAAAAGGGTAAAATCTCACTTAAGAAAACACAATACGTATATTTTTAACCGGGAAGTATTTTCTCCTCGGGTCGTATCCCAACGAAGTCGTGAATTGAAATTCGGTAATAATTCGGATTCGAGTCAAGAATGGATAAAGGGTTTTTGAATTTTTAATTACACTACGAATATAATAGCACAATTAAACTAAAAACGATTAAAGAATTAAAAACGGTTAACTAACACGAAAAATTTAAGAAACGTGAATTAAAAATGTGAGCTAAAACTAGAATTTAAAATCTAAAGCACTAATACTAACAATCTTTATACCTAAAAATCACAAAATTAAAGAGAAAATTTTAGGAAAAAGAATTAGAATTTTTTAGCTATTTTTGAATTTTCTATGATTTTTTAAAGAAAAATGAATTAACTAAAAATAAACTTTTTCTAAAAATTAACACTAAAATTCTATTTTTATTTTTCAAAAATACTAGAATGAAAAAGAAAATTATCACAAAAAGAATTAGATTTTTCCACCTATTTTTCTAATTTCTATGATTTTCTTAAGAAAAATAAATTACCACAAACCTATTTTAATTCCTTGAAAATACAAATTTTACTGGAAAAATAAAGAAAAATGGTTTTTAACTACTTAAAATGTGCAGAAAAATAAAGGAATAAAAATGCCCAATTTTTATATAGCAATTGAACCCTAATTTTGCTAATTAAAACCTAAACCTAATTTTATTAAAACTAATTTTGAAAATATTAAAACTATTTTATTATTCCTAAAAGACTAGGGTAGAAATTGTAAAGTATGAAAGAGAAGGGTAGGCGGGGCAAGTAATTGAAATTTAAACTCTAGTTGAAACAGATAACCTCTAACTATTGAAAATGTTCAAAACAGACCCTACGATTTGGCTTATTTTGAGCTTATCTAAAAAGTGAAAATCAGCAAAATCTTAAAACTACAAAGTTAAACCTGAGCTTATACACAACAACTTTAATAAAAGCACTATGAACTTTTATCAACTGAATAAGCTAGAAAATTAGCTTTTAAAACTGTGCAACAGAAACTAAGGCTTTGTTTTAAAATTTCTACTTTTCTAAACTCTAGCTTATTACTTGCTTATTATTTAATGAAAATGAAAACTAAAAGAAGCTATAAGAAGTTTAAGATGTGTACTAAGTATTTCTAAAAAGAAATAAGCTGAAAGTTAACAAGTTTAAGGAGAAATTTGCTATTAAAAAGTGCAAGGTTCAGCTTATTAACTGATTTTAAGCTAATCTTAATAAGCTAACTAGCTTATTACTAATTCCTAGAAACTGAATTTTTGGAAATAAGCTAACCTATGAACTTTGAATAAACCTAGATAAAAGGTTTTTGAAATGACAACTAGAAATGAAGAATTTAAAAGAAATAAGCTGAAAAGCTAAACTGTTGCTAAAACTACTTTTGCAGGAGCATTTAAGCTATTATAAAAGCTTAAAAATGAAACTTCAAATGATGTCTTATGTAAATCTAATGGAATACTTCTAAATTTCTTAAAACTAAGTCCTATATCCTAATTACAAATGCTAGTAGTCAACCTAAAGAATGATGATACTCAGCAGTATTAACTAAGTTAATACTGCTGAGTCTGATGTAAATGGCAAAAACTCAAATGCAGGCTAAGATCTAAAGTAGAAACTCATAAACTCACTCACTTAATGCTACTAAACCTATATTAACTATACTTGATCAATAGAATGCTGTGAGACACTAAAATCTAAAACAACTTTGCACTTAAAAACTGTCCTGGTGCTAGTAGAGACTTTTTAAGCTCTAAATTTAGAAATTTCACAAACTAAGGTTCAAATCTTCTTTACAACTTGAGCACTTTGAAATACTCAACTATGTGAAATGTTTTGACATAATCATGTTGACTTTAAAGGTCAAAAACTGCTTAACCCAAACACTAGTTAACTCATCCTGCCCAAACTAAATTTTATCTAAAATCTACTTTAAGACTAAAAATGCTAAAACCTTATAGCTACTCAGACTTAAACTCACCTAATTAAGCTAATTGAGCACTAAAAACTAAAACTTATTAAGAAGATTAAGCTAGTTTATCAGCTAGCTACTTACTTATTATGACAGAATTCAAAAATGTGGTATTTTAATGAATTCTAACTATAACAGCTGAAAATATTTGAATACCTAAACTAACTAAACAATTTTGAACATGTTTAATCACACAAAAGAAACAAGGCAATAAGCTACTAAAATAAGCTTCTAATGCTAAAATTAGATATAGAAAATGAAACCTGTGAATTGAAGTCTCTGTCCCTAGCCACTCTATCTGAATGAGTGGCTTTACAACATAAACCTAATGGCTCCTAGCCTCTAAACCATTAAGCTATAAGCTCATTAAGCTTATTTGAGCTTATTCTTCCTCATTGCTTCCAATCTCAGTTTAATTGAGCTCAAATGAACATTTTTGAATTAGAATAGAAAAAATACAGTATTTAAAAGACTTCTAACAATATAAGCTCTACTTGTAAACTAAAGGAAACAAAATAAGCCAAATTGAGCTTATTTCAAGCTTATTAGTCAAAAACAGATTATTACTTGAAAACTTAAAAACAAACACCACTCAATTAGCTTTATTGCTTTTAAAAAGAAAGTACAAGATAAGAAACAATTAGTACAAATGACTTTGAAAATTTAAAAGCTTAATTGAAAACGATGAACAATACAAAAATATTGGAAAGGGAAATTTACAAAGAAAAAAAACTGAACTAACACAAACTAACTAAATTCTCTAACTATTACAAGCTTATTTATAGATGAGAGTGAAGAGAGGATGAGACACTCCATCATTCCTAGCCCTTGGATCTTTTCTCTTTGATTTTAAGTCGTTGATGGTCTTTGGTGATGTGTTCGGACCAATAGGATGCTGCCACGTCATAAAAATGACACGGAGGCTTGTAAATACGAGGTGGGTTGAGTTGGGGAGAACGGGAAAGGAGTTTGGAGAAGGTGGGGTTTTTTTGGTTGTTTTGGCGGGAAAATCGATTGGAAGGTGGTTAGGGGGAATTAAACCCGCATTTAGTGTTTGAAAGTTTGAGATATTTGCAATAATAGTCCTTGTTGTTTTTGTAAACCAAGCGCTCCCATTTTCCTTTGTTATCATCTTTTGAATTTGGCAAACTCAGTCCTTGTAGTTGATAACTTTTATTTTCCTCTTTAAAAGCAACTTTTATCTTTTGCAAGATTAGTCCCTTGAACTTAGAAACTTCCAAATAAGCCCTTGTAATCTTGAAACTTGTCAATATTGGTCCTTGGCACTTGATAATTGAGTCTTCATTGACTTTCTTCTCTTGATCACTTGTCTCTTCCGTTTCTTGTCGGTTTTGGTCGTTTTTGCTCTTTTTGACTTTAATATTCTTTCCTGCACATTGAGACACAAAAGCACACATATTTCTATCTTTTGGCATATTTTTTGGCTTTTATTGGCGAAATCCTGGGTATTTTATATGTACAATTTAACACTTATCACTTTTCAAAGAACTTTAAGTTTTTTGGTTAAGCTTTTAAACCTTTTATCTTCTATCATGAGTGTCATTACAGACATTAAGTGTGTTCTCTCTCAGAAAGCATTTGATGCTTTTTGTGAAAAGTTTTATATTCCAGAGGAGACACACCCTGTTCTGCCCCATCGGGGTGATAGAATGCAAGAGAGGCCTGCTGGAAAGATTGGGCTATACACTAGGTTTTTTGACTTTGCTAATTTTAGACTGCCGTTGTCCGCTTTCCTTGTTGATGTACTTAGGCACTTCCGCATCAACATATCCCAACTCTTCATTATTGGAGCGGCCAAAGTTTCCTATTTTGAAATCTTGTGTCGTGTTTACGGAATCGTACCAACTGTTGGGTTGTTCCGCTGCTTTTATGTGAATTATAAAAAGAATGGATGGATATCTTTTAGTAAGCGTTCCGACAATGCTCCCGTCTGTTATACGAAACCCCTTGATTCCCTTAAGAATTGGAATAATCACTTTGTCTAGGTGGATGACTTTGCTTGTCCTATCTTTTTCCCGTGGCATACTGCCAAGAACGTAACTAGGGATCCTGCCCCGGCAGTAGCTGACTTTAATGCACAAGATTATGAAACTCTTATAGGTCATCCCTCTCTATTCTGGAAGTTTCCAGAAGAATTCCTGTGCTTGGTTGGACTGAGCTGCCATTACACTTTGGATGAGAAAACTTATCCCCAGTTTTTGCATGAGAACGGAGAGGGTGGGTGCTTTTGGTTTTATATGTGTCATCCATTTTACCATTTGTTGTTTTGTTTCTGACTGTGTGTTTGTTTTATGCAAAAATGGATCTTTTTGCTTTCATACATACCCCGTATCCTACCAAAATAAAAGTTGTTGAGCGAGAACGAGTTGAAGACGAGCCTTTGTTGCTGCAGACAATTGTTGGCCGCACCGTTCCTTTGCTTCCGGTTGCGCCTGACCGCGCTGAAAGTTAACTGGAAGCAAGAGTTGACAGGCTTTTTGAGGAGGGCGGTAGTGGTAACCAAACAGAACAAGGAGATTCCACAGGTGATGGTGGGCAAGGTGTTAATATTCAGCCGGTCATTGAGGATGCGGATGCTGCTGTTGAAGATGTGGCTCCTTTGCAGCCAAGACGTCAAAAAAAGGAAAACCGTGGTTGCTGATGCTGGTGGGTCTTTGCATCCTCCCAAAAAGTTAAGGGAGGATTACGGAACCCCAAGTGGGCCTTCTGTAGCTGGTAAATCTAGGTCTGCGGTCCAGAGGTTGCTTGCTGGAGCCGTGTTAAATGCTGAGGTCAGGGGTGAGGCTATTCCCACTTTGCCCTTTGTGGCATCTTCCGTATCCGCCACACCGAAGCGTGAGGGCGGAGATCACACTAACTCTGTGACCGGACTCAATCTCTGAACTATTAGTGCTCCGCAAAGATTCATTATTTCTTCAGACTCTTCTCACCATTCTGGTGCTAATGTTGCGAACGCTGAAGTTGATTCTCTTGTCAGGTCTTATGTTCTAGTAATCGCAACTGTTACTACCATTACCTCAACGGCTGATCCTGATGTGGTTGTTAAAGAGAAACCTGTTAAGCCCTCCTTGTTTTCTACCGATTCTTCTTCAGCTGGTAGAGCCGATCCCCATACTGGTGTCTTTTCGGATCTCACCAGAAGTGACTTTCTTGTCAGTGCTATCCGCACTGTCATCGACCCTGATACTGACCTTCAGAAGGTTTATGTTCCTCAATGGAGCGTGACCAATGGGTCCCGCCTTGATGACGGTCGCGTCTGCCGTGAGATGGTTGATGAGTTTGCTCCTCCTAAGTTTTTTGCGTCTGTCCGTGGAATGGAGCATGACCAGTTGTTTACTAAGTTTAACGTTGGAGCTGCTCGTCAGATGTCTTTGAGTGCTGAAGTAAGGATGCGTGCTGAGTACAACATTAAAGAGAAAAGGAGGTTGAAGTCTGTTGTTGATGAGCAGTCGGAACTGCTAAAGGTCAGGGAAAGAGAAATTAAGAGTCTGAAGGCGCAGTTGTTGCTGAAGGAAGCAGAAGCCGCAGAGGCCATTCGCCTCCGTGCCAAAGCTTCTAAGTTTGAAGCTGTTGAGAAATCCCATCAAGATGACATGAAAACTTTGAAGGAGCGTAATACCACCCTTGAGAGAGAGAAGAATGATCTGGATGTCAAGGTGACTGATCTTGCAGCTTCAGTTGCGATTAGGGAACGTGAGGTTGCTGATTTGGATACTCTGGTTACTTCTGTCAAGTCTCAGAATGACAATCTTGTGGATCGAGTACGTACCTTTACACTTGAGTTTTTTTTATGTTTTTCTGCTCTGTCTTCTTATCTTTACGTTTCAGCATAATCGTAGGTGCATGAGTTGGAGGTCTCTTCTTCCGGACTTCAAGAGAAGGTCACGGTGTATGAGAATTGTATGGGTCAGCTTGAGAAATTCCAAGATGACCGGATAAAGGAAGTGAATGATAAGTTTGACAAGCTGTATGCTGATTTTATTGAGATGGCTCTTCACTTGGAGGAGAGGTTCTATCCTCACCTTCTCACTACCATTTTCGGCCGCCGATGGCTTCTTACCCATGGCATGGAGCTCGCTATCTCTAAATGCCTAAACTCTCCTGAATATCTTTCTGCCCTCGGAGCGGCTATTGGCAAGGCTATCGAGAAAGGCATGCAAGATGGATTATCTTCTGGAATCACCCATGGCATGGAAGGTAGAGCTTTGACAGACGTCGCTGCGTATAATCCTTCTGCGAAAGATGGTTACATTTCTGCTTTGCAACATCTTCAAAATGTTAATTTCTCCTTGCTTGCGGAGTTGAGATCTAACAAGGATGCTAGTATTGACACTCTAATGAACATTCTTCGTCTGGAAGAAACTCTTGCTGAAAGATTGGGTTTGGCCGAGTCCCAGCTGATGGTTCCCATTTATCACTCACCAGACAAAGTTGTCGTTGGTGCTACCGCTCTGATATTTGCTTAATTGTACATCTAATTTACCCGGGATTTTGCCTAATAAAAGCCAATTAAATGCCAAAAGAATAGAAAATGTGTGCTTTTGTGTCCAATTGTGCAGGTATGAAAAGACAAAAAGAACAAAAACGATCAAAAACCGCAAGAAACGGGAAAAGACAAAGAGTCGAAGCAAGACGAAGAATCCACCAGAAATCACAGCCGGATCAAACCCGACACAGTCAAACTCAGTCAAAGATAGAATAAAGGAAGTCAAAAGCCAAAAGTCAAGTCAAGGGGCCAAGAATGTCAAGTATTCAAAGATTTAAGGGCTTATTTGGAAGATTAAAGGTCAAGGGCTAAAGTTGCCAAGAGTTTAAAGTTGATTTGTTAAAAAAAGAAAGAAAGAAGAAAACAACAAGGGCCGAAGTTGTCCATTTCAAACTCCTATTTACACTACATTAGGCGGGACAAAGGTACAAGGACGAGTTGTGACAATTACCCAAAGTTTCAAAATAATACCCGGTTATTTCTCAACCAAAATAACAACCTAACTAACGTAACCGTTTTTCCCGCCTAATTTTCCCACAAACCCAACTTCGAATTTCACTTCTCCCCGTTCCTTTATAAGTCCTCAACCCTGCTCATACTTCCTCCCCAATCACAATCGCCCACATGGCAACACCTAATTGGTCTAAACACTTCATCATTCCAATCCAACGGCCATAAATTGTTTTAAAAGGATCAAAGGCTGTGATGAAACGGAAGAGTCTAGAATCCTTCACCTCCTCTCTTCCATTCTCTATAAATAGGGAGCTTAGGGCTCAGTTTTAAGAGTTAGTTTTTAGTTTTTCAATTTTTAATGTTTTTTTTACCTTTTAAGCATTTTTTTAAGCATTTTTCTAATTCAGTTTCAAACACTTGTACTTTCTTTCTTGCTGTTTGTATATTCTTCATTTGAGAAATAAAATTCAGCTTTCAAGTTTCCTAGTGTTTTGATTTCCATTTTAAGCTGTTTTCATGTATTAAGCTCTCAATAAGCACTTTAGAGCTTATTACTATTCATAAGTTTAAATTCAGTTAATTTTGCTCTTAAAACAAGTTAGTTACTCTTTTAGTTCACTTGTAAAGCAAAGCATGATCACTTGAGGAATTTGTGTTCAATTTTGAAGGCAACAAGGTAAATAAGCTTAAATTCAGCTTATTGAGGTTTAGAGGCTAGGGAGCCAATAGGATTGAGCTTTCTTAAGCCACTCACTCTACTAGAGTGGCTTTGAGCTGAGACTACTTAAAATCTCAGGTTTTCTCTTCTACATTTCAATTTAGCTTTCATACCTTGTTACATTTTGCTTATTTTCTATTTCTTGTGCTTAATCTTGTCTCATTTAGCCTAATTAACCTATAGGAGTTCTAGTTTTAAGTTTTTTTTTAGTTATAATCTTTTTAGGATTCATTTCCTTAAATTCTGTCATAAATAGAAATATAAGCCTAAGAGAGGAAGTACTTATTTCTTTCAAATAAGCTGTGAATTATAGTTGTTATTAAGCTCTATTAGGTTATTTAGAGTAAAAGTAGCTAAAAAGTTTTAGCTGTTTTAGTCTCTAAATAGTTTTTAAGCTCACTAGTTTTGACAGTTTTTCTTTAAAGGAGTGTTTGGAATTGGCTATTTTTGACTTTTAAAGTCAAATGCACATTGTAAAAATTTCTCATTCAGTTATGTTAGGGTAATTTAGCAAGCTTTGAGCAGGTTTTAGAGGTTAGTTTGAAGAATTGTCAAGTTTAGCATCTAAAATCCTTTTCACAGCACCAGGGTAAATGAATTGAGTAGGACATTTTAGGTTTGGTTGTGTTTATAGTTCCTTATTGTTAACTTTTGTCATTTAAGTTGGAAATGCCCTTAGTAAAGTGTTTTGAAAGTCTAAAGCTCAAAGTGTAGCCTGCATTTAGTCATTGTGTCATTTGCATCAGCAAATGACAGAAGAATTTTAGCAAATCTTGCATACTTCCATTTTAATTTTCTTGATAAACTTGTTAAAGCTTGGTCTATTTCTTTTCTAAATCATTGAGCTCACATCTTAAGTTACATTAAGTTTCCTTTGTTTTCAACTTTCATCAAATATTAAGCAAAATACAAGCCAAAATGTAAAAACCCCCTTTGAGCCTTAGTTTCTGTGACAGCCAATTAAGTGCTTATTTTTCAGCTTATTGAGTTGATTAAAGTCCAAAGTGTTTTTACTAATGTTGTTAGGAATAAGCTAAACTACAACTTTGTAGTTTTACGTTTTTGCTCATTCTCAATTTTTCAATAAGCTAAATAAGCAAAAATCGCGGGGTCTATTTGGTTCTTTTCTTTAAGTGCAGGGTTACCCTTTTCTTCTTCAGTGTAATTTCCCAAACTTCGCCCGCCTACCCTGTTCTTTCTTTTATTACACTTCCTACCCTGTCTTTTCTATTTTCTTTTAATTTCCTTTTTATTATTAAAAGTTTTAATAGAAATTAGGTTAGATTTTTAATAAATCAAATTAGTTGAAAAATAAAAAGTATAAATTAGGGCTTTTATTTTTTATAACTTTCTGCACCTTTGTAGTTTATAAAAATCATTTTTCCATATTTTTCTCATTAAATTTGTATTTTCTAGGAATTAAAATAGTTTTTAGTTATTACTATTTCTTAGATAAATCATAAAAATTAGAAAAATAGTTGAAAAATTAAAATTCTTTTTGCATTAATTTTCATTTTAAATCTAGTATTTTTGAAAAATAAAAGTAAAATTTTAGTGTTAATTTTTAGAAAAAGGTTATTTTTGTTAAATCATTAAATCTTAGAAAATTCATAAAAAATTCAAAAATACATAAAAAATTCTAATTCTTTTTCCTAAAATTTTCATTTTAAATTTGTGATTTTTAGATATTAAATTTGTTAAAAGTTGTGTTTTAGTTTTTAAATATATTGTTTTAAGCTCGCGTATTTTCGAGCTATTTCATTGTTTTTCAATTCTTGCTATTACATTTGTAGTGTAATCAACAAATCAAAAATCCCTTTATCATTCTTAGCTCGATTCCGAATTATTCTTAAATTCTCAATTCACGATTTCGTTGGGACACGACCCGAGGAAAAGTACTTCCCGGATAAAAATATACGAATTGTGTTTTCTTTAGTGAGATTTTTACCCTTATATTTCTCTTGGTTGAGAAGTATTTTGGAAAGGAATTCTTACGAGATTATTACTATATTCGTGTATAAATTTGACCGCAACCAAATTTTGGCGCCGTTGCCGGGGAATTCGTGAACGATTGTTGAAGAGTATTCGTCGAAGTAGAGTTTTGAAGATCCTTCCATTGGAAGTTATTTTGCTATATTTTTGAAAAAAAAAAATATAAAAAGTTCATTAATTCGATTCCTATCGAATTAGTAAAAAAAAATATTAATAAACATTTGGATACTTGATATCCATCTTAAACCATTCCAATTAACAACAAAACAAATCGTGAAGTACTTGCGAGGTACGACGGACCTTTAAGTTTACAAACTATAAGGTGAGTTTAAGGGAAAGTGATAGCTATTCTCTAAGCAGTCATTGCGGCTCGCTAAGCTTTTCCGCTCACTTGTGCGTATTCTTAGAGACTTATCGTGAAGCTTGTAATATCGATTACCAAAAATATTTTTGTTTTCATTCTTATTAAAAAACTAAAAAATTTAATTCTCCCCAAAAATAATCTTCTTAATCTCAAATTCTTCTTTCTCTTATTTTTCATTAGTGCATGCGCACTCGTTCCTCCTTGGAATATACTATTCCAAGAAGACGTAATAGTCGACGATCTCGACACCGACAAGAGGCAATCCCTCTCAATTTGGATCCGATTCCAATGGCCGACGACCGACCTATGGCCGAGCAACTCCAAGCTCCCACCGGGGGGTTTGAAAGTGCTATAGTTGTACCGATAATTAATGCTCAAAACTTTGAACTCAAATCCTCCCTCATTAATTTGGTTCAAAACCGAATTTTTCGAGGAGGTAATGATGAGGAGCCTCATGCTCATATCCGTCATTTCGAGAGCATTACGAACAATCAAAGGTACCCGGATGTACCTAACACCACCATCAAACTTCTTCTCTTTCCATTTTCTCTAGATGGGGTAGCCAAAACGTGGCTAGAAAAAGAACCCCCAAATTCCATTCTCACATGGGATGACTTAGTTTCTAAGTTCATCAATTTCTTTTTCCCACCTTCAAAGACCACCAATCTTCGGAACGAAATTACGAATTTTCGTCAAATTGCTCAAGAATCTTTCTCCGAAGCTTGGGAGCGTTTCAAGGAACTTCTTAGGAAGTGTCCTCACCATGGTTTTTCACTCATGCACCAATTAGATACATTCTATAATTCCTTGAGCTATAATGACCAAGATTCTCTTAATTCTGCTGCCGGAGGCAATTTTCTCTACAAAAGTCCAAACGAAGGGCTACAAATCATAGAGAACAAAGCCAAAGTTAGATGTTCACGGAACGCAATGTTGGTGATCAAGTCTTGCTTTTCAACTCCCGATTAAAGATTTTCTCCGGAAAGCTCAAGTCCTGATGGTCCGAACCTTTTACAATCACCGAAGTTTATCCTTATGGTACTGCTAAGTTGTCTCATGCCGATGGTTCTAATTTCAAAGTCAACTGCCACCGTTTGAAGCACTACTATGGAGGGGATACACCACCGTTGGTTATCCCAGAGAGTGTGTTTAAGTGCAGGATTTCCCTTAAGAAACCTGCACTATAGTGTTGCACTTGTGCAAAGTGCACCAGTACTAACCAAGAGGTTAATACTGCTGTTATAGTTTGTACTGCCACTTTTAGAATAGCTTTTAGTTAAGTTTAAGTAAGATTTAGGTGCTTAGATTCAAGAAGGATTAAGTATAGTTATAGCTTATTATAGATTTAATCTTAGTTAGCATTTTCTAGCTTACTTTCCTAGTTCAATTTAGCTGCCAATTGTACCAGCTTAGTACTGCTGATTTTCAAGTCCAAATTAAAGACATCAACGTTAAGATTTAGTAGATCATCTTTTAGTATTTTA
>BQNB010181854.1:0-12554 GCA_026074375.1 Tanacetum coccineum
AGCTGGCCTATCCATTTATTAAAATATGGAAGTTTCTCCTTTGCCAATAACTGAATCATACACCCCCATGAATCATCATATACGATCTCTTTTTCTCATATGTTTATTCTTACTTGCATAAAATTTCTACTGAATCATATGTATCACTGTATGATGTCCAACTTGATGTTTCTTTTGGTACCTCTAACTTTGTGTCTAATACCGCTCATAATATATATTAAATCTTATAAATCTTATTTGCATGCCTTAATGTTGGATAACCTTTAAAAAAGTATGTAATGTTAGGTTGTAAGACTAGCTGTAAATATTATCCACGGTAGCTATTTTACATGCAACAACAATGAAAATTAAGCGATGTAAATATCCATATTGTGAATTACCTCATTTGGTTCCCTGGCTACCGTTCGGTATATAACCCACTAAGTATTCATGGAAACTCTTTAGTACATAAAGCTAGTTGTATGACGGAAGTTAACATCAATATACATACAAAATGAAATTTGAAGAACCATTTGTTAGTTTAAATGAGAAGTTGGTCCATTTCATATCTACACGAAAATGCAGCGCATTTTGTGTAAAATTTTATCCAAATTTACGCATATCAAAGTAATCAGCATTTAATCTAGCAACTCAGAATTCATGGTTGTACTATCTATTTACAGGTTGTTCAAGGAGTCTCCTCACCCGGATGAGAAGCAAAGACAACAGTTGAGCAAACGCTTGGGCCTTCATCCCAGACAAGTGAAGTTCTGGTTTCAAAATCAACGTACCTAAATCGAGGTTTTTCATATTTATTTTCATAATGTTCAGATTTATGTATTTTTTAGAATAATCTAGATCAAGCAAGACTCGTGCAAAAGAAAAGTTCTTGTTAGTTATTGTTATGTTGATAAAAATGTTGTTGCTATTGCAGGCTATACAAGAGCGCCATGAAAACTCATTGCTGAAATCAGAAATGGATAAACTACGTGATGAAAATAAGTTGTTGATAGAGACTATTAAGAATGATGTCAATCTCGAGCAAGGATGCTGTCAATCACACTGATGAACAACAGCTTTGTGTTGAAAATGCCAAACTCAAAGCTGAGGTCGTGAAGTCATCTCCTGTATTAATAATTCTTTGTTCATTTTCTTTCTGAAGCTATGCACCTCAAATTCATATATTACCTGGTGTTATTTGTAGATTGAAAAGCTAAGGACGTCGATGGGGAAATATCCACAGGGAATCTCACCAACAAACACTTGTTCTACAGGAAATGACCATGAAAACAAAAGCACATTAGATCTGTGTAGTGGTGTATTTAGGCTTGAAAAGTCTAGAATAATGGAAATCATCAATATAGCTATGGAAGAGCTTGTAAAGATGGCTAGTGCTCGGGAACCACTATGGATCCGGAGCTTTAAAACAGACCGACGAATACTTAATTATGATGAGTACTGAAAGTAGTTTCCTGTTGAGACTCGAAGCAGTAGATGCATTGAGGCATCTAGAGATAGTGGTGTTGTGTTTGTGGATCTCTCGCGACTGGTTTAAACTTTCATGGATGTGGTACAGTGCACATCCAACTTCATGAAAATATATATAATACTATTGTAGAATTCTGCATGGCTATGCTGTAATTGTGATTCTCTTGTGTCTCTTTGTTTTGGCAGCAACAATATAAAGAGATGTTTCCATGCATGATCGCAAAAGAAGCTAACCTTGATGTTATCTGCAACGGGGAAGGAGCTAACAGAAATGGTGCGGTTCAGTTGGTGAGTAACATACTTTAAGTCAAACAGTCTGTTGTGTACTCTACTCTTAAACTCATACATACCTTAATATGAAACCTTTTATAAATGGATTTGATTGATGTTGCGGGAAGAGATTATTCATTGTTGTATCTTTCTTTTGCGAAGTAAAGAAAGTTGATATTGATCGAATCTATAAGAGGCAGGATAATGAATCAATCGTGATCTTAAGCAATCTTTGATATTCCAGCTCTAGAGGTGTACTGAATTGCATGTATGCTATATAGTCTATGGATTTACTAATAGGTATCCTTTGTTACTGTTTGACAATAGATGGTTTGGTGGACGCCTGTTTTAGCTAGAAAAGGTACATGTGATGGGGTGTCGTGTTGGGGATTGGGGGGGACAGTTATTACCTTTGCTTTTTGGATTGCTTTCGTTATATTAATTTATTGGTCCAGAGTTTTGTGGTTATTGGTTAAGAGAGAGTTTTTATGTTTGTACTTGAGTGGTTCGTTTAGGTTCTACATGTGGTTATGGTTGATTGCAAACTGGTTTTTGGCTGGTCGGTGATGAGTGATACGGATTCTTGATTGCAAAACGAAGTACGGTTGGAGCTTGATTTACTGAGTGATGGTGAAGGGCGGTAAGGATTTTGCTGTGATGGGTGGCGGCGGGCTGATTTGCCAGCGGTGAGGGGGGGTTTTGTTTTCTGTATGATTGTTTTTACTTACAAATCTTTACCACCTTATGTTGATATTACTACTCTCATCTGATGAAGGAATGAATCAATGCTATTTATAAAAACTTGTAAGCTGTATAGAAGCTGACTACGTGTTCGGTGAAATGCGTCTTCGCCTGTTGTGTAATCATCCTATAGAGGGGTCTTGTGCAACTCGTATATGTCTTCCCTCAAGTGATGCTTGTGTTGGTTAAAGTATTCATCATACAATATATGCTCTTCCACCTCTAAAAGTATACTAACATCTCTTTGAACTTCGAAACTTTAGTAGGCTCCAAGCAGTTATATTATTAATGCAAGAAAGAAAAATTGAGTATTAACCCTTATGTAGAAGAAGTAGATAACTCCCTAGCTTGTGTCTTATGTCTTGCCACTATCCTGTAGAGCTCGATAACTTTATACAATTGTTGGTTAATCATTTGATTTTATAAGTTGCACCGTTACCCTCTTGACAAAAATACCTCATCTTCTATGAGGAATCACTACATAAGTTCATAGCAAAATCGTCGTACAGTAAGCTACCTTTTGTCTTGTTCGTAAACGTTTGATTGGTGGAGGTAGTAGGCGTACTAATAAGGAGTTGACATCCCCCTGACGAACAAGTATCTTTACATGTTGTAAGCCATTTGAGATATAATAAGACACGAACCTGTGAAATTCACTAAACAATACACAAGTAATAACCAATATTAATCAAAATTAATCATGTTCCAAGACTCCTGAGGCTTCCGTGTTGGCTTCTAAATAGTTATATTTATTGAGAAACATCTAAGTGTAACAACATCATCTTTCTCAATATGACTGCTTGCCTCTTCCGGCGATCTGCTTTGTATTCCTTATTTGTACTGTTTTGCCTCATTCCGGCCAGAACGCGATCTACACTTGTCCCTGACACACCCTCGTATTATTAGGGGTTCCCTTGTATCTTTTTTGTTTTTATGGTCTTAGCTTCTATGAGGTACGGTCATTTATTAATGTACAATAACAATGTCCATGACTGCTACGCTTGTGACTTAGACACAACTTGTATGGCAATAAATGTGTGTGTTTACGTGAGCGGCCTATCAGCGTTTCATGGGGTAATTAGTGCGTTTGTCCGGCTCACCTCTTCTTGCTGGTATGAATACATTTTCCAGTAGCAGAATTACATCAACCTAACCTATTCTTATCTTGAACAATTTTTGTGAACTTCCTGGTGTCTGGTACAATCTTTCGGTACACAATAAGTCACTTGGGTTGTGCTGAGTTATGTACGCTATTCTGTTGCAAACTATACTTTTACATTGCTCTCCTCTCAATCCCTACATCTTTTTAACTGGCCTTGAGTAGGGGCGTTCGATTTGTTTAAGTCTGTCTCTTATAATACCTGTAGTTTTTGGTGGCTGGATGTCGGGTTCCTGCCCAGAGGGACCTGTTAGGTTTATTCGTAAGTTTGTGTACATGTTTGTTGGGGGGTTTAGTGAATCGTGTGTCGGTACGGGAATTACAGGATTGAAGGTGGTTATGATTTTATGTGATGGTGGTTAAGGAATAATATTGTTATTTATAGTTGAATGTTGTGCTAGTGTGGGGGCTGACTGGCTCTGCATTTTCAGTTGGGTTCATCATCAATCAAACGATTAACTCACCAAAGCTAGTATGAACAAATATAATCACCATACAAAAACTTGAAAATAATACCTTTTCTGCAGCCAATTCGTCATAGCATAACTTTTTATCAAAGACTTATCTTGACGATCGCTCCAGTCAGATTATAGATATATGTGTGTAGAACCTTCATACAAAATTTCGTGACGATCCAACGGTTAACGAATGAGTTATGACCATTTTCCCATAGCTGCCCAGAAAAATACGAACTAAGAAACCATATACGAATTTTAGGTTTCTTCTTTATTCTTCGACTATAAAACCTTGAATCCTAGATATCAAGAGCAACCCGCTCTGATACCAATTGTTAAACCACGATCTAGCCATCTAGGATATAATAACAATGATTAACAAACACGCAGCGGAATAATTAAGAACACAATCATTGTTATGAACAAGGTTTTCTTATTCATAAGACTACTAATAAACTAATAAGCACATAGATGATTCATGACTCATCTATGGCTAACTACAACTATTACACGACACACGCTCTATGCGTTTCTAGACTCTCATTGGAGAAGTCTACTATGAATGGATGCTAAAACTATTCACCCTACCTCTCTTTATATACTAGAGGGGCTAGGGTTTACATAAAAACCTAGCTTACTATGAAAGCTAACTAACTATTACATAATAGGTCCTTATTGTTTCAAAAGAAAACATAATACAATTTGGAAACTAATTAATTAACATTAATCATCCCATTAATGTTTGACTAATCTATATCTTCAACATTAATGTTGATTTCAATCAACATTAATTTTGATCTTGTTTCCTTCTTTAGCATATCTTGTTTCTTCTTTCTTCATTTCTGTTTATGGGTTTTGTAATCATCAAATCTGTAATTCCTAACACTATTGTAGAATTCTGTATGGCTATGCTGTAATTGTGATTCTCTTGTGTCTCTTTGTTTTGGCAGCAACAATATAAAGAGATGTTTCCATGCATGATCGCAAAAGCAGCTACCCTTGATGTTATCTGCAACGGGGAAGGAGCTAACAGAAATGGTGCGGTTTAGTTGGTGAGTAACATACTTTAAGTCAAACAGTCTGTTGTGTACTCTACTCTTAAACTCATACATACCTTAATATGAAACCTTTTATAAATGGATTTGATTGATGTTGCGGGAAGAGATTATTCATTGCTGCATCTTTCTTTTGCGAAGTAAAGAAAGTTGATATTGATCGAATCTATAAGAGGCAGGATAATGAATCAATCGTGATCTTAAGCAATCTTGGATATTCCAGCTCTAGAGGTGTACTGAATTGCAAGTATGCTATATAGTCTATGGATTTACTAATAGGTATCCTTTGTTACTGTTTGACATGATCTAATCGAATACAATATAAAAAGATCACAGGCGCTCCCCCATAAGTTTTATGATCTTAGATAATGTAAGATACATTCAATCTACTAACCTTCATCCTAGTATACACGTGCTCTAAAATTTACCGTTGTATGTGTTATTTAATTGCATTTGTAACTGTAAGTGAATGTTTTGGATATAAATATTCTCTGTTGTCAATAATGCAGCACATATGAAGTTGCTACTGCATGTGCTTTGGCTCTTGGAGCAGAGAAGCTGATCTGCATTATAGATGGTCCCATTTTGGATGAATGGTCCCAATTTGGTGAGCATGTGATAATTTCCTTGGAGGTCGGCTAACCTGGTACTAACGCGCGATGTGTCATTTGAAGGTGCAAATTTAGGGGGTGTTTGTTTCTGCTTATATGTGGGCTTATGAGCTTATTTGATTTCTGCTTATATTTCATAAGCCTTAATTTTATGGCTTATTTTAGGAATTGTGGGTATCCCCGCCCGAAGGGATGTGGCATCTGAGGAACATGGTGCACGTGAATGAGAATATTTTTTAGTTGGATTTGCTAGTTCGTGGATGGGAAGTACAACTTATGTCAAGTCACTCAACATCGTAGATTTGCATGTACTCTCGAGCTCGCAAATCGATCGGGTTGCTTTTCCGGTATTGGTGGTTGACCAGAAGATGTCTTTGTGAAAGTAGGAAAGTTTCATTTTTCGACCGACTTTGTTGTCATTGATTATGATGTTGATCCTTGGGTTCCCCTCATTCTCAGGAGGCTTTTCTTAAGGATGGCACGAGCATTAATCGATGTACACGGCGAAGAGTTAACTCTTCGAGTCAATGATGAAGCCATAACATTTAATGTCGAACACACTTTGAGATACTCCTATATATATGATGATGAATTGGTTAATCGAATCGATGTCATAGACGTTACATGTGAGGAGTATGCTCAAGAGGTGTTTCTCAATAACAAATGTCTAAAAGATTGCAATACACTCCCGTCATTAATCTTAATCATTACTAACACCACATCTATTCCCCCACGGGGGTCTCACTCATATTAAAAGGAGGTAGAAGTTTGTGATGAGGAGGGAGATGCGTGGAGCGTGTGCTATGGTGACGTTGAGTAGCTAAATTGGTGGCAAGATAGAGTCAGGCACTATAGGTGAGCGCATCTTAGGTGAGTCACTATGGAATGTGTGTTCTCGTACGTTATGTATATTTATGTTGATCTTTTGATCTCGGTGTTGGTACATATAAGACGCAATTCGGGTGTGTATGTGTGTTGAGAGACATAGTGATGAAAGATGACAGTAGGATGGATTAAATGATGATCCATCATCTCCTCTCCCCCCGAAAGAACTTCATTTTGAGAAACTTAAAATGATAAAATCTTATATTGATGACCCTCCAGAGCTTGAGCTCAAGGACCTGCCTTATCATCTTGAGTATGCCTTTTTTGAGGGAACTAATAAATTACACGTCATAATTGCTAAAAACTTAAAAGATGAGGAGAAGGCCCGCCTTTTAAAGATTTTAATGTCACACAAACGTGCCATCGCTTGGAAAATTTTCGACATTAAGGGCATTGACCCTCAATTTTGTACTCATAAAATATTAATGGAGGATGACTTTAAACCAGCAGTCCAACATCAAAGAAGGGTGAACCCAAAAATTCATGAGGTGATCAAAAAGGAAGTTATCAAACTCCTTGATGCGGATTGATTTACCCTATCTCCGATAGTCCATGGGTAAGCCCCGTTCATTGTGTGCCCAAAAAGGAGGTATGACCGTTATGTATGTAATAAAGAAAATGATTGTTCCTACAAGGCTAGTTCACCGATGGCGTGTTTGTATATTATCCGAAGCTTTAATGATGCTACTCGTGAAAGACCATTTCCCGTTGCTTTCATGTACCAATGCTTGAACGTTTAGCAGAAACGAATACTATGTGCTTTTAGATGGGATTATTCCATATACTTTCAGATCCTATTACCCGCAAGACCAAGAAAGACCATTTCACTTTTTCCCTTATGTGACGTTTGGCCGTACCGGATATGCCTTTCGCTTATGTACTGCTTAGGGCACGTCCCTAAAGGTGCATGATGGCTATTTTCCACGACATGATCGAGGAAACAATAGAGGTCTTCATGGATGATTTCTCGGTCTTCAAGGATTCCTTCTCATCTTGCCTCTCCTATTTAGACATGATGCTAAAACGGTGTGAAGACACTAACCTAGTTCTAATTTGGGAAAGTGGCCATTTTTTCATGTCAAAGAGGGCATTGTCCTTAGTTCACAAAATTTCTTAAATCTAAGATTAGGTCGATATTGTAAGTTGATGTAATAAACAAAGCTACCTCATCCCTGCTTACCTGTCAATTTTGTTCGAAGTTTTTTAGGTCACGGCCGGGTTTCTATCTGTCGCGCTGTTTATTTAATATTTCTATAAAAATCCCCGTTTGCGAGACCCATCTTCTAGAAAAAGAAACGATGTTCATCTTATCGAAAGAATGTATTGAAGCGTTTGAAATTCTTAAGAAGAAATTAACAGAAGCTCCGATTTTAGTTGCCCCCGATTAGGACCTACCATTTGAGATTATGTATGATGCTAGTGATTTTGCGGTAGGTGCGGTCCTTGGGGACACATAAGAACCAAGCCCATCATTTTTTCAATCCCAAAACTAGGCGAGCAAGACTATGACCGATGCTCAAGCTCATTACACTACTACGGAGAAAGAATTATTAGCCGTGGTGTATGCTTTCGAGAAATTCTGGTCCTATTTAGTCTTGTCGAAAACCATAGTGTATACGGACCACTCGGCTCTCAAATATCTTCTTGCTAAGCAAGATGCTAAACCGAGATTGCTCCGGTGGATTCTCCTACTCTAAGAATTTGATGTCATTATTCGTGATAAAAAAGGAGCGGAGAATCTCGCGGCCGACCACTTGTCGAGATTAGAAAATCCTCATCAAGGTGATCTCGAGAAAAAGGAAATTAATGAAACATTTCCTCTCGAGACCCTCGGAATGATATCTTTTCATGGTGATTCTAGTACCCCATGGTTTGCCGACATTGCAAATTACCATGCGGGGAATTTTGTAGTGAAAGGGATGTCGTCCTAACAAAAGAAAAAATTCTTTAAGGATGTGAAGCATTATTTTTGGGACGACCCCTACTTGTTTAGAATTTGTGCGGATCAAGTGATTAGACGATGTGTTTACGGCCAAGAAGCCGTTGATATCCTCACGGCTTGCCATAATGGACCCACCGGGGGACATCATGGTGCGAACTACACCGCTAAAAAAGTCTTTGATTCCGGTTTCTATTGGCCGACAATTTATCGCGATGCCCATGACATGGTGAAGTCATGTGACTCATGTCAACGTCAAGGCAAAATCTCGCAAAAAGACGAAATGCCTCAAAATGCAATTTAAGTATGCGAGATCTTTGACGTATGGGGCATCGACTTTATGGGACCGTTCCCGTCTTCTCGAGGGAACAAGTACATTCTCGTGGCCGTTGACTACTTGTCTAAATGGGTTGAAGCAAAAGCGCTCCCCACTAATGATGCCCGAGTCGTTGTTAAATTCTTGAAATCTCTTTTTGCCCGATTTGGAACTCCTCGTGCTATAATTAGTGATCGCGGTACTCATTTTTGCAATGACCAATTCGCGAAGGTCATGCTTAAGTATGGAGTTACCCACCGTCTTTCTACCGCGTATCATCCACAAACGAGTGGACAAGTGGAGGTTTCAAATCGTGGTTTGAAACGTATTTTAGAAAGGACCATAGGTGAAAATCAAGCTTCATGGTCCGATAAGTTAGATGATGCTTTATGGGCCTTCCGTACCGCATTCAAGACACCCATCGGGTGCACTCCTTATAAGCTTGTGTACGGAAAGGCTTGCCATCTTCCTATCGAACTTGAACACAAGGCCTATTGGGCCTTAAAGCATTGTAATTTTGACCTTAAGACCGCGGGTGATCACCGAAAAGTTCAAATGAATGAATTAAATGAACTCCGGGATCAAGCCTACGAGAACTCTTTAATCTACAAAGAGAAAACGAAGAAGATTCATGACTCCAAGATTAAGAACCGCGTCTTCAACGTTGGTGATCGAGTTCTTCTCTTCAATTCTCAATTAAAGATTTTCTCGGGAAAGCTCAAAACCCGTTGGACCAGACCGTTCACCGTTGCTCAAGTTGTCCCTTATGGAACCATCGAGTTATCTCAAACCGACGGTCCAAACTTCAAGGTGAACAGTCATAGACTCAAGCATTATTTTGGAGGGGACGTACCACCAATGGTTGTCCTGGATCTCCAAACTTTCCCAATGGACCATTAAATTCGGGGTCGAGTCAGGCTCGTGACTCAGTTAACAAAAACAAGTGCTTCGTGGGTGGAAACCCATGCTTATCCCTAGTAGTAGTATATTAAAATAATATTTATTAAATAAGTGTGATGTGAGGAGGCTTGCCTCTTCCTTTCTCGTGTTTTATGTTTTGTGTTCTATGTCCTTTTAAAGTCTCTCGTGCTCTTGGTTTTGTCCATCGTCCACTCGATCTTCAATACTTAGCATGGTTATATTTGGGAATCCGATATCCAAGATCTTATTGATTTAACATTTATCTATTAGCATAACTAATAAACGGCTTTAGATTTGCGTAGAGGCCCCTTAATATTTAGATTATGCCTTGAAATTAGTTTGGGGGTGATAGTCTCACATTGAGGACAATGTGTAGTTCTAGTATGGGGGGGATCTTTCGATTTGATCTTACTTGCATTTGCCTTGTCTTTACGTAACCCTGTTTTTCCTCAAAAATATGCCAAAATTAAAAATTTTCAAAAATAGAATAAGTGTTTTTACACGTAGTTTTGTCTTTTTAAGGTATAAATTTTGACATGATCGAGCATGTTGCGCTCTAGCTTGCCCCTTAACTTATATAAATTTAAGCTTTTGCTAGTCTTTTATACAAGAAGCTTTAAAACGCGAATTCTAACTTATAAAGAGCCAAGAATTTGCATGTTTCCATGATAGACTTTAAATATGCAAAGCTTGTTTTATTAGACTAAGCATTCGCGGATCTTTTTATTAAAGATTTTAAATTTGCGAAGAACGAGAAATGATAGAGTTTTATATAAGTTAGATGCTAAACATAGAGTAGTTGGATCTCTTTAAGGCTCATAGAGGTTAATTGTGGCTTTTTGCTCCCATCAGCTTAATAAACTTTATATTAATTGTTGAATATAAAATAAAGTTGCTTTAAGGTTTTTGCTGATTTTTTTTATTTTTTTTTCTTCCTTTATTCTCTTTCTTCTTTTTTTTTCTTTGTTTTTTTCTTTTTTTTTTTTTCTTTTCTTCTTCTCTTAGTTTTTTCATTTTTCTTTTTTTTTTTTCTTTTCTTTAAATCACTTCGTAGAGATCCTTTCTGGTGAAAGTTTGGTACTAATCGACGGTTTTGTCAGTGTTGTGGGGAAATAGGCTATCGATTCGTGACGGCTAGCTACCGTTGTCTAGGTAGTTAAAAGACCACATGACTTAAAATTTGGCAATAATAATAATAGTTATGTAATAAATCGAAGCCGAAATAAGACCACTACCTCTTTCCGGCTCACAACTGATGTGGTAGTCATTTAAAGGGTGGAGGTAATGATAAAAAAACTATGGGCAGATAAAAGTTTACTGCATCTTGCCGGCTCACAACCGATGTTGCAGTCTTCTAAATAAGGCACATAGTAATAATCAGAGACTGATAAAAGTTTGTTGCATCTTGCCAGCTCACAACCGATGTTGCAGCCTTCTAAAAGGTTAAGGATCACCGAGGTCGAAATAAGACTCCTGGACCATGGTTGGCTCGCATACCGATGTGGCAGTTGTTTAAAGGATTGAGGTTTAATAATGTTGCAATAATAATAATAAAGCCAAATTTCGACTCCGGGGTTATCTAAAAAGGATAACCTTTAAATCGTGTGAAATTAGAACCTTAATGTGGACCTTATTCTCACCATATCGTCTCTTTAGGAAAGGATTTTAAACTAATTATGGTCTAAACCGGGTTTACTTTATATGATAAGACATTAACTTATTTGTCACAAATAATAATAATAAAATCTTCAAATGATTTAGGAAATAAGGGAGCGGAAAGTAGCTAGGCATCCATAATTAGCATTTATGAGTAGTGTTAACATCTTAACCTGTATTTAACAATGATTTCGTTTTTAAGCTTAGTTTGGAACAGGTGAAAAATCAAGGATGATTAATTTATCCTTTTAGTTTTCTTTGTTCCGTGAAGTTATGATATATAATAATAAATGCATAAAAATGGTAAAACAGGGAGTTTTTCAAAACTAGTGATTTCTCAATCTCCTTAGATGAACACTTAGCTACTTTTCGAGGTAATTAGTTTAACGGGATTGAAAGTTTTAGTTTTCTAAGTGTGTGATTATGATATTGCGTAAGGACACGGCAATAGCTTAGTATGGGGGATTTTGGTATGTGCTTAAATACACATACCTTTTATCTAATAAAATGAGCTAAAAAGACCAATAATGACCAAAAATATACAAAAAATGCATTGTATATGTGTATTTTGTTAATTGTGTCTTGCAGGTATGGATATATCACAAAAAGGACAAAAACAAAGCAAAACGGACAAAACCGAGCACGGGATTGGAAAGAGTTCAAGAAATCAAAGCCGAAGGCATACCCATCTTCTGCGGACCAACCCGGGCCCACTTAATGGGCCGGGTTAGCCCACAATCTTATTTACTTAACCTAAAAAGCCCAAGGTTATTATATAAGCCCAAATCCATTTAAATCCACTCTCGGGCCAAATCAAAATAAAAAGCCCAACCTAAACCCTTTTTATACTCAAGTCAACGAAAGAAAATAATGGGTCAAATTTTACTGTAGGACTATCCCCTTCCCTCATTTTCACCTACACGGTACAATCAAACGAGCAGGGTAAAAACAATCAACCAAGTACACGCTCTCCCATCCTTCTAGAAGCATATTACTGACACCTATGATATCCAAAATAGCAATGTTGGCAATCCCCAGCAATACCATTGGCTATTAGGATGTGGCACATGATCTAACGG